>CAJHQQ010003053.1:0-51980 GCA_905132885.1 Moricandia moricandioides
GTCTAAATCAAGTTTCTTACATCGTGATTCATCCTGGTTTTATTTGTATAAAGAGAAATTGTCAAATCTCCAAACAGGGTAAACTGGAATCACTTCGGTTAAAAGTGGGATAACTTCTTCATCATAACTCCAATGATATTGATTCAACTTCAGGGTGATTCTAAACTGATTAATGAGTCCAAATCAAGCTTCTTACATCGTGATTCATTCTGGTTTTATTTGTATCAAGAAGAAATTGCCAAATCTGCAAACAGGGAAACTGGAATCACTTCGGTTAAAAGTGGGATAACTTCTTCATCATATACTCCAATGATATTGATTCAACTTCAGGGTGATATATACACTGATTAAGTGAGTCCAAATCAAGCTTCTTCACATCGTGATTCATTCTGGTTTTATTAGTATCAAGAAACAATTCCTCAAATCTCTAAACAGGGCAAACTGGAATCACTTCGGTTAAAGTGGGATACTTCTTCATCATAACTCCAATGATATTGATTCAACTTCAGGGTTGATTCTACACTGATTTTATGAGTCCAATTCAAAGCTTCCTTACATCGTGATTCATTCTGGGTTTATTAGTATTAGATAAATTCCCCAATTCTCCAAACAGGGCAAACTGGAATCACTTCGGTTAAAAGTGGGATAACTTCTTCATCATAACTCCTATGATCTTGAGTCAAATTGAGGGTGATTAAACACTGATTTATGAGTCCAAATCAAGCTTATTACATCGTGATTCATTCTGGTTTTATTAGTATCAATAAGAAATTGTCAAATCTCCAAACAGGGCAAACTGGAATCACTTCGGTTAAAAGTGGGATAACTTCTTCATCATAACTCCAATGATATTGATTCAACTTCAGGATGATTCTACACTAATTAATGAGTCCAAATCAAGCTTTTTACATCGTGATTCATTCTGGTTTTATTAGTATCAAGAAGAAATTGGCAAATCTCCAAATAGGAAAACTGGAATCACTTCGGTTAAAAGCGGGATACCTTCTTCATCATAACTTCAATGATATTGATTCAAATTCAGGGTGATTCTAACTGATTTATGAGTCTAAATCGAGTTTCTTACATCGTGATTCATTCTGGTTTTATTTTTATCAAGAAGAAATTGCCAAATCTCCAAACAGGGTAAACTGGAATCACTTCGGTTAAAAGTGGGATAACTTCTTCATCATAACTCCAATGATATTGATTCAACTTCAGGGTGATTCTACACTGATTAATGAGTCCAAATCAAGCTTCTTACATCGTGATTCATTCTGGTTTTTATTAGTATCAAGAAACAATTCTCAAATCTCTAAACAGGGCAAACTGGAATCACTTCGGTTAAAAGTGGGATAACTTCTTCATCATAACTCCAATGATATTGATTCAACTTCAGGGTGATTCTACACTGATTAATGAGTCCAAATCAAGCTTCTTACATCGTGATTCATTCTGGGTTTTATTAGTATCAAGATTAAATTCCCAAATCTCCAAACAGGGCAAACTGGAATCACTTCAGTTAAAAGTGGGATAACTTCTTCATCATAACTCCTATGATCTTAAGTCAACTTCAGGGTGATTCGACACTGATTTATGATTCCAAATCAAGCTTCTTACATCGTCATTCATTCTGTTTTTATTTGTATCAAGAAGAAATTGCCAAATCTCCAAACAGGGCAAACTGGAATTACTTCGGTTAAAATTGGGATAACTTCTTCATCATAACTCTATGATCTTGAGTCAACTATAGGGTGATTCGACACTGATTTATGAGTCCATATCAAGCTTCTTACATCGTGATTCATTCTGGTTTTATTAATATCAAGAAGAAATTGCCAAATCTCCAAACAGGGCAAACTGGAATCATTTCGGTTAAAAGTGGGATAACTTCTTCATCATAACTCCAATGATATTGATTCAACTTCAGGGTGATTCTACACTAATTAATGAGTCCAAATCAAGCTTCTTACATCGTGATTCATTCTGGTTTTATTAGTATCAAGAAACAATTCTCAAATCTCTAAACAGGGCAAACTGGAATCACTTCGGTTAAAAGTGGGATAACTTCTTCATCATAACTCCAATGATATTGATTCAACTTCAGGGTGATTCTACATTGATTAATGAGTCCAAATAAAGCTTCTTACATCGTGATTCATTCTGGGTTCTATTAGTATCAAGAATAAATTCTCAAATCTCCAAACAGGGCAAACTGGAATCACTTCGGTTAAAAGTGGGATAACTTCTTCATCATAACTCCTATGATCTTGACTCAACTTCTGGGTGATTCACACCCTGATTTATGAGTCCAAATCAAGCTTCTTACATCGTGATTCATTCTGCTTTAATTAGTATCAAGAAGAAATTGTCAAATCTCCAAACAGGGCAAACTGGAACCACTTCGGTTAAAAGTGGGATAACTTCTTCATCATAACTCCAATGATATTGATTCAACTTCAGGATGATTCTACACTGATTAATGAGTCCAAATCAAGCTTCTTACATTGTGATTCATTCTGGTTTTATTAGTATCAAAAAGAAATTGGCAAATCTCCAAATAGGAAAAACTGGAATCACTTCGGTTAAAAGTGAGATACCTTCTTCATCATAACTCCAATAATATTGATTCAACTTCAGGGTGATTCTAAACTGATTTATGAGTCTAAATCAAGTTTCTTACATCGTGATTCATCCTGGTTTTATTTGTATAAAGAGAAATTGTCAAATCTCCAAACAGGGTAAACTGGAATCACTTCGGTTAAAAGTGGGATAACTTCTTCATCATAACTCCAATGATATTGATTCAACTTCAGGGTGATTCTAAACTGATTAATGAGTCCAAATCAAGCTTCTTACATCGTGATTCATTCTGGTTTTATTTGTATCAAGAAGAAATTGCCAAATCTGCAAACAGGGAAAACTGGAATCACTTCGGTTAAAAGTGGGATAACTTCTTCATCATAACTCCAATGATTATACACTGATTATACACTGATTAATGAGTCCAAATCAAGCTTCTTACATCGTGATTCATTCTGGTTTTATTAGTATCAAGAAACAATTCTCAAATCTCTAAACAGGGCAAACTGGAATCACTTCGGCTAAAAGTGGGATAACTTCTTCATCATAACTCCAATGATATTGATTCAACTTCAGGGTGATTCTACACTGATTAATGAGTCCAAATCAAGCTTCTTACATCGTGATTCATTCTGGGTTTTATTAGTATTAAGAATAAATTCCCAAATCTCCAAACAGGGCAAACTGGAATCACTTCGGTTAAAAGTGGGATAACTTCTTCATCATAACTCCTATGATCTTGAGTCAACTTGAGGGTGATTCAACACTGATTTATGAGTCCAAATCAAGCTTATTACATCGTGATTCATTCTGGTTTTATTAGTATCAATAAGAAATTGTCAAATCTCCAAACAGGGCAAACTGGAATCACTTCGGTTAAAAGTGGGATAACTTCTTCATCATAACTCCAATGATATTGATTCAACTTCAGGATGATTCTACACTAATTAATGAGTCCAAATCAAGCTTTTTACATCGTGATTCATTCTGGTTTTATTAGTATCAAGAAGAAATTGGCAAATCTCCAAATAGGGAAAACTGGAATCACTTCGGTTAAAAGTGGGATACCTTCTTCATCATAACTTCAATGATATTGATTCAAATTCAGGGTGATTCTAAACTGATTTATGAGTCTAAATCAAGTTTCTTACATCGTGATTCATTCTGGTTTTATTTTTATCAAGAAGAAATTGCCAAATCTCCAAACAGGGTAAACTGGAATCACTTCGGTTAAAAGTGGGATAACTTCTTCATCTTAACTCCAATGATATTGATTCAACTTCAGGGTGATTCTACACTGATTAATGAGTCCAAATCAAGCTTCTTACATCGTGATTCATTCTGGTTTTATTAGTATCAAGAAACAATTCTCAAATCTCTAAACAGGGCAAACTGGAATCACTTCGGTTAAAGTGGGATAACTTCTTCATCATAACTCCAATGATACTGATTCAACTTCAGGGTGATTCTAAACTGATTAATGAGTCCAAATCAAGCTTCTTACATCGTGATTCCATTCTGGTTTTATTAGTATCAAGAAGAAATTGCCAAATCTCCAAACAGGGCAAACTGGATCACTTCGGTTAAAAGTGGGATAACTTCTTCATCATAACTCCTATGATCTTAGTCAACTTCAGGGTGATTCGACACTGATTTATGAGTCCAAATCAAGCTTCTTACATCGTGATTCCATTCTGTTTTATTTGTATCAAGAAGAAATTGCCAAATCTCCAAACAGGGCAAACTGGAATCACTTCGGTTAAAAGTTGGGATAACTTCTTCATCATAAGCTCCTTATGATCTTGAGTCAACTTCAGGGTGATTCGACACTGATTTATGAGTCCAATATCAAGCTTCTTACATCGTGATTCATTCTGGTTTTATTAGTATCAAGAAGAAATTGCCTAAATCTCCAAACAGGGCAAACTGGAATCACTTCGGTTAAAAGTGGGATAACTTCTTCATCATAACTCCAATGATATTGATTCAACTTCCAGGGTGATTCTACACTTATTAATGAGTCCAAATCAAGCTTCTTACATCGTGATTCATTCTGGGTTTTATTAGTATCAAGAAAAATTCTCAAATCTCCAAACAGGGCAAACTGGAATCACTTCGGTTAAAAGTGGGATAACTTCTTCATCATAACTCCAATGATATTGATTCAACTTCAGGGTGATTCACACTGATTAATGAGTCCAAATCAAGCTTCTTACATCGTGATTCATTCTGGTTTTATTAGTATCAAGAAGAAATTCTCAAATCTCCAAACAGGGCAAACTGGAATCACTTCGGTTAAAAGTGGGAATAACTTCTTCATCATAACTCCAATGATATTGATTCAACTTCAGGGTGATTCTACACTGATTAATGAGTCCAAATCAAGCTTCTTACATCGTGATTCATTCTGGTTTTATTAGTATCAAGAAGAAATTGCAAATCTCCAAACAGGACAAACTGGAATCACTTCGGTTAAAGTGGGATAACTTCTTCATCATAACTCCAATGATATTGATCAACTTCCAGGGTGATTCTACACTGATTTATGAGTCCAAATCAAGCTTTCTTACATCGTGATTCATTCCTGGTTTTATTTGTATCAAAGAGAAATTGTCAAATCTCCAAACAGGGCAAACTGGAATCACTTCGGTTAAAAGTGGGATAACTTCTTCATCATAACTCCAATGATATTGATTCAACTTCAGGGTGATTCTAAACTGATTAATGAGTCCAAATCAAGCTTCTTACATCGTGATTCATTCTGGTTTTATTTGTATCAAGAAGAAATTGCCAAATCTCCAAACAGGGCAAACTGGAATCACTTCGGTTAAAAGTGGGATAACTTCTTCATCATAACTCCAATGATTGATAACTTCAGGGTGATTATACACTGATTATGAGTCCAAATCAAGCTTCTTACATCGTGATTCATTCTGGTTTTATTAGTATCAAGAAACAATTCTCAAATCTCTAAACAGGGCAAACTGGAATCACTTCGGTTAAAAGTGGGATAACTTCTTCATCATAACTCCAATGATATTGATTCAACTTCAGGGTGATTCTACACTGATTAATGAGTCCAAATCAAGCTTCTTACATCGTGATTCATTCTGGGTTTATTAGTATTCAAGAATAAATTCCCAAATCTCCAAACAGGGCAAACTGGAATCACTTCGGTTAAAAGTGGGATAACTTCTTCATCATAACTCCTATGATCTTGGAGTCAACTTCAGGGTGATTCTAACACTGATTTATGAGTCCAAATCAAGCTTCTTACATCGTGATTCATTCTGGTTTTATTAGTATCAAAAGAAATTGCCAAATCTCCAAAACAGGGCAAACTGGAATCACTTCGGTTAAAAGTGGGATAACTTCTTCATCATAACTCCAATGATATTGATTCAACTTCAGGGTGATTCTACACTGATTTATGAGTCCAAATCAAGCTTCTTACATCGTGATTCATTCTGGTTTTATTAGTATCAAGAAGAAATTGTCCAAATCTCCAAAACAGGCAAACTGGAATCACTTCGGTTAAAAGTGGGATAACTTCTTCATCATAACTCCAATGATATTGATTCAACTTCAGGATGATTCTACACTGATTTATGAGTCCAAATCAAGCTTCTTACATCGTGATTCATTCTGGTTTTATTAGTATCAAGAAGAAATTGCAAATCTCCAAACAGGGCAAACTGGAATCACTTCGGTTAAAAAGTGGGATAACTTCTTCATCATAACTCCAATGATATTGATTCAACTTCAGGGTGATTCTACACTGATTTAATGAGTCAAAATCAAGCTTCTTACATCGTGATTCATTCTGGTTTTATTAGTATCAAGAGAAATTGCCAAATCTCCCAAAACAGGGAAAACTGGAATCACTTCGGTTAAAAGTGGGATAACTTCTTCATCATAACTCCTATGATCTTGAGTAAACTTCAGGGTGATTCGACACTGATTTATGAGTCCAAATCAAGCTTCTCTACATCGTGATTCATTCTGGTTTTATTAGTATCAAGAAGAAATTGCCAAATCTCCAAACAGGGCAAACTGGAATCACTTCGGTTAAAAGTGGGATAACTTCTTCATCATAAACTCCAATGATATTGATCAACCTTCAGGGATGATTCTACACTGATTAATGAGTCCAAATCAAGTTTCTTACATCGTGATTCATTCTGGTTTTATTAGTATCAAGAAGAAATTGCCAAATCTCCAAAACAGGATAAACTGGAATCACTTCGGTAAAAGCTGGGATAACTTCTCTCATCATAACTCCAATGATATGATTCAACTTCAGGGTGATTCTACAACTGATTTATGAGTCCAAATCAAGCTTCTTACATCGTGATTCTTCTGGTTTTATTTAGTATCAAGAATAAATTGCCAAATCTCCAAACAGGATAAACTGGAATCACTTCCGTTAAAACTGGGATAACTTCTTCATCATTACTCCAATGATATTGATTCAACTTCAGGATGATTCTCCACTGATTTATGAGTCCAAATCAAGCTTCTAACATCTTGATTCATTCTGGTCTGATTAGAATCAAGAAGAAATTACCAAAGCTCCAAACAGGGTAAACTAGAATCACTTCAGTTAAAAGTGGGATAACTTCTTCATCATAACTCCTACGATCTTGATTCAACTTCAGGGTGATTCTACACTGAATTTCCGAGTCAAATCAAGCTTTATTTACATCGTGATTTATTCCGGTTTTTATTAGTATCAAGAAAAATTGTCCAAAATCTAAACAGGGTAACCTAGAATCACTTCGGTTAAAAGTGGGATAACTTCTCATCACAACTCTATGATCTTGATTCAACTTCAGGGTGATTCTAGACTGATTTATGAGTCCAAATCAAGATTTGTACATTGTGATTCATTCTGTTTTTATTAGAATCAAGAAGAAATTGTCAAATCTCCAAATAGAGTAAACTGGAATCACTTCGGTTAAAACTGGGATAACTTCTTCATCATAACTCCAATGATATTGATTCAACTTCAGGATGATTCTCAACTGATTTATTAGTCCAAATCAAGCTTCTTACATCATGATTCATTCTGTTTTAATTAGAATCAAGAAGAAATTGCCAAATCTCCAAACAGGGTAAACTGGAATCACTTCGGTTAAAAGTGGGATAACTTCTTCATCATAACTCCTATGATATTGATTCAACTTCAGGGAAATTATCCACTGATTTATGAGTCCAAATAAATATTATTACATCTGATTCATTCTGGTTTGATTAGAATCAAGAAGAAATTGCCAAATCTCCAAACATGGTAAATTGGAGTCACTTCAGTTAAAAGTGGGATGACTTCTACATCATAACTCCTATGATCTTGATTCAACTTCAAAGTGATTCTACACTTATTTATGAGTCCAAATCAATCTTTTTACATATTGATTCATTCTGGTTTGATTATAATCAAGAAGAAATTGCCAAATCTCAAAACATGGTATAACTGGAATAACTTCGGTTAAAAGTGGGATAATTCTTCATCATAACTCCTATGATATTGATTTAAATTCACGGTGATTCTAGACTGATTTATGAGTCCAAATCAAGATTCGTACATCGTGATTCCTTATGGTTTGATTAGACTCAAGAAGAAATTGCCAAATCTCCAAACAGGATAAACTAGAATCACTTCGGTTAAAAGTGGGATAACTTCTTCATCATAACTACTATGATATTGATTCAACTTCAGGATGATTCTCCACAGATTTATGAGTCCAAATCAGTCTTCTTACATCTTTATTCATTCTGGTTCGATTAGAATCAAGAAGAAATTGCCAAATCTCCAAACAAGGTAAACTGGAATCACATCGGTTAAAAGTGGGATAACTTCTTCATCATAACTCCTATGATATTGATTCAACTTCAGGCTGATTATCCACTGATTTATGAGTCCAAATCAAGATTCATACATCGTGGTTTATTCTGGTTTTATTAGAATCAAGAAGAAATTGCCAAATCTCCAAACAGGGTAAAGTGGAATCACTTCGGTTAAAAGTGGGATAACTTCTTCATCATAACTCCTATGATATTGATTCAACTTCAAGGTGATTCTATACTGATTTCTGAGTCCAAATCAAGTTCCTTGCATCGTGATTCATTCTGGTTTTATTAGTATCAAGAAGTAATTGTCAAATCTCCAAAAAGAGTAAACTGGAATCACTTCAGTTAAAAGTGGGATAACTTCTTCATAATAACTCCAATGATATTGATTCAACTTCAGGATGATTCTCAACTTATTTATGAGTCCAAATTAAGCTTCTTACATCTTGATTCATTCTGGTTTGATTAGAATCAAGAAGAAATTGCCAAATCTCTAAACAGGATAAACTAGAATCATTTCGTTTAAAATAGGGATAACTTCTTCATCATAACTCCTATGATATTGATTCACCTTAAGGATGATTATAAACTGATTTATGAGTACAAATTAAGCTTCTTACATAGTGATTCATTATGGTTTCATTAGAATCAAGAAGAAATTGCCAAATCTCCAAAGAGGGTAAACTGTAATCACTTCGGTTAAAAGTGGGATAACTTCTTCATCATAACTCCAATGATATTGATTCAACTTCAGGATAATTCTCCACTGATTTATGAGTCCAAATCAGGCCTCTAATATCTTGATTCATTCTGATTTGATTAGAATCAAGAAAAAATTGCCAAATCTCCAAACAGGATAAAATAGAACCACTTCGGTTAAAAGTGGGATAACTTCTTAATCATAACTCCTATGATATTGATTAAAATTCAGGGTGATTCTAAACTGATTTATGAGTCCAAACCAATCTTTTTACATCGTGATTGATTTTTGTTTTATTAGTATCAATAAAGAAATTGTCAAATCTCCAAACAGGGTAAACTGGAATCACTTCGGTTAAAAGTGGGATAACTTCTTCATCATAACTCCTATGATCTTGATTCAAGTTCAGGATGATTCTCCACTTATTTATGAGTCCAAGTCAAGATTCTTACATCTTGCTTCATTCTGGTTTGATTAGAATCAAGAAGAAATTGTCAAATCTCCAAACAGGATAAACTGGAATCACTTCGGTTAAAAGTGGGATAACTTCTTCATCATAACTCCTATGATATTGATTCAACTTCAGGATGATTCTCCACTGATTTATGAGTCCAAATCAATCTTCTTACAGCTTTATTCATTCTGGTTTGATTAGAATCAAGAAGAAATTCTCAAATCTCAAAACAGGGTAAACTGGAATAACTTCGGTTAAATGTGGGATAACTTCTTCATCATGACTCCTATGATATTGATTTAACTTCACGGTGATTCTAGACTGATTTATGAGTCGAAATCAAGATTCGTAAATCGTGATTCATTCTGGTTTGATTAGAATCAAGAAGAAATTGCCAAATCTCCAAATAGGGTAAACTGGAATTACTTCGGTTAAAAGTGGGATAACTTCTTCATCATAACTCCTACGATCTTGATTCAACTTCAGGGTGATTTTACACTGATTTCTGAGTCCATATCAAAATTCTTCAATCGTGATTCATTCTGGTTTAATTAATATCAAGAATATATTGCCAAATCTCCAAACAGGGTAAACTAGAATCACTTCGGTTAAAAGTGGGATAACTTCTTACATCGTGATTCATTCTGTTTTAAATAGAATCAAGAAGAAATTACCAAATCTCCAAACAGGGTAAACTAGAATCAATTCTGTTAAAAGTGGGATAGCTTCTTCATCATAACTCCTATGATATTGATTCAACTTCAGGAAGATTCTCCACTGATTTATGAGTCCAAATCAAGCTTCTAACATCTTGTTTAATTCAAGTTTGATTAGAATCAAGAAAAATTTACCAAATCTCCAAACAGGGTAAACTCGAATCACTTCGGTTAAAAGTGGGATGACTTCTTCATCATGACTCCTACGATCTTGATTCAACTTCAGGGTGATTCTACACTGATTTCTGAGTCCAAATTAAGTTTCTTACATCGTGATTCATTCTGGTTTTATTAGTATCAAGAAGATATTGCTAAGTCTCCAAGCAGGGTGAACTGGAATCACTTCGGTTAAAAGTAGGATAACTTCTTCATCATAACTCCTATGATACTGATTCAACTTCAGGGTGATTCTACACTGATTTATGAGTACAAACCAAGCTTCTTACATCGTGATTCATTCTGGTTTGATTAGAATCAAGAAGAAATTACTAAATCTCCAAACATGGTGAACTCGAATCACTTCGGTTAAAAGTGGATAACTTCTTCATCATAACTCCTATGATATTATTTCAACTTCAGGATGATTCTCCACTGATTTATCAGTCCAAATAAATCTTCTTACATCTTGATTCATTCTGGTTTGATTAGAATTAAGAAGAAATTGCAAAATCTCCAAACAGGGTAAACTGGAATAACTTCGGTTAAATATGGGTTAACTTCTTCATCATAACTCCTATGATATTGATTTAACTTCACGGTAATTCTAGACTGATTTATGATTCCAAATCAAGATTCGTACATCGTGATTCCTTCTGGTTTGATTAGAATCAAGAAGAAATTGCCAAATCTCCAAAAAGGGTAAATTAGAATCACTTCGGTTAAAAGTGGGATAACTTCTTCATCATAACTCCTATGATATTGATTCAACTTCAAGGTGATTCTACACTGATTTCTGAGTCTAAATCGAGTTCCTTGCATCGTGATTCATTCTGGTTTTATTAGTATCAAGAAGTAATTGTCAAATCTCCAAAAAGAGTAAACTGGAATTACTTCAGTTAAAAGTGGGATAACTTCTTCATCATAACTCTTATGATACTGATTCAACTTCAGGGTGATTCTACACTGATTACTGAGTCCAAATCAAGTTTCTTACATCATGAGTTATTCTGGTTTTATTAGAATCAAGAAGAAATTACCAAATATCCAAACAGGGTAAACTGGAATCACTTCGGTTAAAAGTGTTATAACTTCTTCATCATAACTCCTATGATATTGATTCAACTTCAGGATGATTATCCACTGATTTATGAGTCTAAATAAAGATTCTTACATCTTGATTCATTCTGGTTTGATTAGATTCAAGAAGAAATAGTCAAATCTCAAAACAGGTTAAATTAGAATCACTTCAGTTAAAAGTGGGATAACTTCTTCATCATAAGTCCTATGATATTGAGTCAAATTCAAGGTGATTATACACTGATTTATTAGTCTAAATAAGGCTTCTTATATCTTCATTCATTCTGGTTTGATTAGAATCAAGAAGAAATTGCTAAATCTCCAAACAGGGTAAACTGGAATCACTTCGGTTAAAAGTGTGATAACTTCTTCATCATAACTCCTATAATATTGATTCAACTTCAGGATGATTATCCACTGATTTATGAGTCTAAATAAATATTCTTACATCTTGATTCATTCTGGTTTGATTGGATTCAAGAAGAAATTGTCAAATCTCAAAACAGGTTAAATTAGAATCACTTCAGTTAAAAGTGGGATAACTTCTTCATCATAACTCCTATGATATTGAGTCAAATTCAGGGTGATTATACACTGATTTATTAGTCTAAATAAGGCTTCTTATATCTTCATTCATTCTGGTTTGATTAGAATCAAGAAGAAATTGCTAAATCTCCAAACAGGGTAAACTAGAGTCACTTCGGTTAAAAGTGGGATAACTTCTCCATCATAACTCCTATGATATTGATTCAACTTCAGGGTGATTCTAGACTGATTTATCATTCCAAATCAAGCTTCTTAAATATTGATTAATTCTGGTTTGATTATTATCAAGAAGAAATTGTCAAATCTCCAAACAAGGTAAACTGGAATCACTTCGGTTAAAAGTGGGATAACTTTTTCATCATAACTCCTATGATATTGATTCAACTTCAAAGTGATTCTGCACTGATTTCTGAGTCCAAATCAAGTTCCTTGCATCGTGATTCATTCATGTTTTATTAGTATCAAAAAGAGTAAACTGGAATCACTTCAGTTAAAGTGGGATAACTTCTTCATAATAACTCCAATGATATTGATTCAACTCTAGCATGATTCTCAACTGATTTATGAGTCCAAATCAATATTCTTACATCTTGATTAATTCTGGTTTTATTAGAATCAAGAAGAAATTGTCAAATCTCCAAACAGGATAAACTAGAATCACTTCGTCTAAAACTGGGATAACTTCTTCATCCTAACTCCTATGATATTGATTCAACTTCAGGAAGATTATACACTGATTTACGAGTCCATATCAAGCTTCTTACATAGTGATTCATTCTGGTTTGTTTAGAATCAATAAGAAATTGCCAAATCACCAAACAGGGTAAACTGGAATCACTTCGGTTAAAAGTGGGATAACTTCTTCATCATAACTCCTATGATATTGATTCAACTTCAGGGTGATTCTAGACTGATTTATCAGTCCAAATCAAGATTCTCACATCTTGATTCATTCTGGTTTGATTATAATCAAGAAGAAATTGCCAAATCTTCAAACATGGTAAACTGGAATCACTTCGGTTAAAAGTGGGATAACTTCTTCATCATAACTCCAATGATATTGATTCAACTTCAGGATAATTCTCCACTGATATATGAGTCCAAATCAAGCCTCTAATATCTTTCTTCATTCTGGTTTGATTAGAATCAAGAAGAAATTGCCAAATCTCCAAACAGGGTAAACTGGAATCACTTCGGTTAAAAGTGGGATAACTTCTTCATCATAACTCCTATGATATTGATTCAACTTCAGGATGATTATCCACTGATTTATGAGTCCAAATCAAGATTCCTACATCGTGATTCATTCTGGTTTGATTAGAATCAAGAAGAAATTGTCAAATCTCCAAACAGGGTAAACTGGAATCACTTCGGTTAATAGGTGGGATAACTTCTTCATCATAACTCCTATGATCTTGATTCAACTTCAGGATGATTCTCACTTATTTATGAGTCCATATAAATTTTCTTACATCGTGATTCATTCTGGTTTGATTAGAATGAAGAAGAAATTGCCAAATCTCCAAATAGGATAAACTGGAATCACTTCGGTTAAAAGTGGGATAACTTTTTCATCATAACTCCTATGATATTGATTCAACTTCAAAGTGATTCTGCACTGATTTCTGAGTCCAAATCAAGTTCCTTGCATCGTGATTCATTCATGTTTTATTAGTATCAAAAAGAGTAAACTGGAATCACTTCAGTTAAAGTGGGATAACTTCTTCATAATAACTCCAATGATATTGATTCAACTCTAGCATGATTCTCAACTGATTTATGAGTCCAAATCAATATTCTTACATCTTGATACATTCTGGTTTGATTAGAATCAAGAAGAAATTGCCAAATCTCCAAACAGGATAAACTAGAATCACTTCGTTTAAAACTGGGATAACTTCGTCATCCTAACTCCGATGATATTGATTCAACTTCAGGAAGATTATACACTGATTTACGAGTCCAAATCAAGCTTTTTACATAGTGATTCATTCTGGTTTGATTAGTATCAAGAAGAAATTGCCAAATCACCAAACAGGGTAAACTGGAATCACGTCGGTTAAAAGTGGGATAACTTCTTCATCATAACTCCTATGATATTGATTCAACTTCAGGGTGATTCTAGACTGATTTATCAGTCCAAATAAATATTCTCACATCTTGATTCATTCTGGTTTGATTAGAATCAAGAAGAAATTACCAAATCTCTAAACATGGTAAACTGGAATCACTTCGGTTAAAAGTGGGATAACTTCTTCATCATAACTTCTATGATCTTGATTAAACTTCAGGATGATTCTCCACTGATTTATGAGTCCAAATACATATTCTTACATCTTGATTCAATTTTTTTTTATTAGTATCAAGAAGAAATTGCCAAATCCCCAAAGAGGGTAAACTGGAATCACTTTGGTTAGAAGTGGGATAACTTCGTCATCATAACTCCAATGATATTGATTCAACTTAAGGATGATTCTAAACTAATTTATGAGTCAAAATAAAGATTCTTACATCTTTTTTCATTCTGTTTTTATTAGAATCAAGAAGAAATTGCCAAATCTCCAAATAGGGTAAACTGGAATCACTTCGGTTAAAAGAGGGATAACTTCTTCATCATAACTCTTATGATCTTGATTAAACTTCAGGATTATTCTCCACTGATCTATGAGTCCAAATCAAGATTCTTACATCTTGATTCATTCTGGTTTGATTAGTATCAAGAAGAAATTGCCAAATTTCCAAACAGGGTAAACTGGAATCACTTCGGTTAAAATTGGGATAACTTCTTCATTATAACTCCAATGATATTGATTCAACTTCAGGATAATTCTACACTGATATATGAGTCCAAATCAAGCCTCTAATATCTTTATTCATTCTGGTTTGATTAGAATCAAGAAGAAATTGCCAAATTTCCAAACAGGGTAAACTGGAATCACTTCGGTTAAAAGTGGGATAACTTCTTCATCATAACTCCTATGATATTGATTCAACTTCAGGATGATTATCCACTGATTTATGAGTCCAAATAAAGATTCTTACATCTTGATTCATTCTGGTTTGATTAGAATCAAGAAGAAATTATCAAATCTCAAAACAGGGTAAATTGGAATCACTTCGGTTAAAAGTGGGATAACTTCTTCATCATAACTCTTATGATATTGATTAAAATTCAGGTGATTCTACACTGATTTATTAGTCTAAATCGGGCTTTTATATCTTGATTCATTCTGGTTTGATTAGAATCAAGAAAAAATTGCTAAATCTCCAAACATGGTAAACTGGAGTCACTTCGGTTAAAAGTGGGATAACTTCTTCATCATAACTCCTATCATATTGATTCAACTTAGGGTGATTCTAGACTGATTTATCATTCCAAATCAAGCTTCTTACATCTTGATTCATTCTGGTTTGATTAGAATCAAGAAGAAATTGCCAAAACTCCAAATAGGGTAAACTTGAATCACTTTGGTTAAAAGTGGGATAACTTCTTCATCGTAACTCCTATGATATTGATTCAACTTCAGGATGACTCTCCACTTATTTATGAGTCCAAATCAAGATTCTTACATCTTGATTCATTCTGGTTTGATTAGTATGAAGAAGAAATTGCCAAATCTCCAAATAGGGTAAACTGGAATCACTTCAGTTAAAAGTGGGATAACTTCTTCATAATAACTTCAATGATATTGATTCAAGTTCAGGATGATTCTCAACTGATTTATGAGTTCAAATAAATATTCTTACATCTTGATTCATCATGGTTTAATTAGAATTAAGAAGAAATTGTCAAATCTCCAAACAGGATAAACTAGAATCACTTCGTTTAAAACTGGGATAACTTCTTCATCATAACTCCTATGATATTGATTCATTCAGGATGATTATACACTGATTTATGAGTCCAAATCAAGCTTCTTACATAGTGATTCATTCTGGTTTGATTAGAATCAAGAAGAAATTGCCAAATCTCCAAACAAGGTAAACTGGAATCACTTCGGTAAAAAGTGAGATAACTTCTTGATCATAACTCCAATGATATTGATTCAACTTCAGTATGATTGTACACTAATTTATGAGTCAAAATAAAGATTCTTACATTATGATTCATTCTGGTTTGATTAGAATCAAGAAGAAATTGCCAAATCTCCAAATAGGATAAACTGGAATCACTTCGGTTAAAAGTTGGATAACTTCTTCATCATAACTCCTATGATATTGATTCAACTTCAGGGTGACCCTAGACTGATTTATGAGTCCAAATCAAGATTCTTAAATCATGATTCATTCTGGTTTGATTTGAATCTAGAAGAAATTGTCAAATCTCAAAACAGGGTAAATTGGAATCACTTCGGTTAAATGTGGGATAACTTCTTCATCATAACTCCTATGATCTTGATTAAACTTCAGGGTGATTCTAGACTGATTTATCATTCCAAATCAAGCTTCTTAAATCTTTATTCATTCTGGTTTGATTAGAATCAAGAATAAATTGCCAAATCTCCGAACATGGTAAACTGGAATCAGTTCGGTTAAAAGTTGGATAACTTCTTCATCATAACTCCAACGATATTGATTCAACTTCAGGATAATTCTCCACTGATTTATGAGTCCAAATAAATATTCTTACATCTTGATTCCTTCTGGTTTGATTATTATCAAGAAGAAATTACCAAATCTCCAAGCAGGGTAAACTGGAATCACTTCGGTTAAAAGTGGGATAACTTCTTCATCATAACTCCTATGATCTTGATTCAACTTCAGGGTGATTCTATACTGATTTATGAGTCCAAATCAAGCTTCTTACATCGTGATTCTTTCTGTTTTGATTAGAATCAAGAAGAAATTGCTAAATCTCCAAATAGGGTAAATTGGAGTCACTTCGGTTAAAAGTGGGATAACTTCTTCATCATAACTCCTATGATATTGATTCAACTTCAAGGTGATTCTATACTGATTTATCATTAAAAATAAAGCTTCTTACATCTTGATTCATTCTGGTTTGATTAGAATCAAGAAGAAATTGCCAAATCTCCAAACAGGGTAAACTGTAATCACTTCGGTTAAAAGTGGGATAACTTCTTCATCATAACTCCAATGATATTGATTCAACTTCAGGATAATTCTCCACTGATTTATGAGTCCAAATCAGGCCTCTAATATCTTGATTCATTCTGGTTTGATTAGAATCAAGAAGAAATTGTCAAATCTCCAAACAGGGTAAACTGGAATCACTTCGGTTAAAAGTGGGATAACTTCTTCATCATAACTCCTATGATATTGATTCAACTTCAGGGTGATTCTATACTGATTTATGAGTCCAAATCAAGATTCTTACATCGTGATTCATTCTGGTTTGATTAGAATCAAGAAGAAATTGCTAAATCTCCAAACAGGGTAAACTGGAGTCACTTCGGTTAAAAGTGGGATAACTTCTTCATCATAACTCCTATGATATTGATTCAACTCAGGGTGATTCTAGACTGATTTATCATTCCAAATCAAGAATCTTACATCTTGATTCATTCTGGTTTGATTAGAATCAACAAGAAATTGCCAAATCTCCAAACAGGGTAAACTGGAATCACTTCGGTTAAAAGTGGGATAACTTCTTCATCATAATTCTTATGATCTTGATTAAACTTCAGGATGATTCTCCACTGATTTATGAGTCCAAATCAAGATTCTTACATCTTTATTCATTCTGGTTTGATTAGTATCAAGAAGAAATTGCCAAATCTCCAAACAGGGTAAACAGGAATCACTTCGGTTAAAACTGGGATAAAGTCTTCATCATAACTCCAATGTTATTGATTCAACTTCAGGATAATTCTCCACTGATTTATGAGTCCAAATCAAGCCTCTAATATCATGATTCATTCTGGTTTGATTAGAATCAAGAAGAAATTGTCAAATCTCAAAACAGGGTAAATTGGAATCACTTCGGTTAAAAGTGGGATAACTTCTTCATCATAACTTCAATGATATTGATTCAACTTCAGATTGATTCTAATCTGATTTATGAGTCCAAATCAAGCTTTTTACATCGTGATTCATTCTGGTTTGATTAGAATCAAGAAGAAATTGCCAAATCTTCAAAAAGGGTAAACTGGAATCACTTCGGTTAAAAGTGAGATAACTTCTTCATCATAACTCCTATGATCTTGATTAAAATTCAGGATGATTCTCCACTGATTTATGAGTCCAAATCAAGATTCTTACATCTTGATTCATTCTGTTTTGATTAGTATCAAGAAGAAATTGTCAAATCTCCAAATAGGGTAAACTGGAATAACTTCGGTTAAAAGTGGGATAACTTCTTCATCATTACTCCAATGATATTGATTCAACTTCAGGATAATTATCCACTGATTTATGAGTCCAAATCAAGCCTCTAATATCTTGATTCCTTCTGGTTTGATTATTATCAAGAAGAAATTGCCAAATCTCCAAACAGGGTAAACTGGAATCACTTCGGTTAAAAGTGGGATAACTTCTTCATCATAACTCCAATGATATTGATTCAACTTCAGGATGATTCTCCAATAATTTATTAGTCAAAATAAATATTCTTACATCTTTATTCATTCTGGTTTGATTAGAATCAAGAAGAAATTTCCAAATCTTCAAACAGGGTAAACTGGAATCACTTCGGTTAAAAGTGAGATAACTTCTTCATCATAACTCCTATGATCTTGATTAAAATTCAGGATGATTCTCCACTGATTTATGAGTCCAATCAAGATTCTTACATCTTGATTCATTCTGGTTTGATTATTATCAAGAAGAAATTGATAAATCTCCAAACATGGTAAACTGGAGTCACTTCGGTTAAAAGTGGGATAACTTCTTCATCATAACTCCTATGATATCGATTCAACTTCAGGGTGATTCTAGACTGATTTATCATTCCAAATCAAGCTTCTTAAATCTTGATTCATTCTGGTTTGATTATTATCAAGAAGAAATTGTCAAATCTCCAAACAAGGTAAACTGGAATCACTTCGGTTAAAAGTGGGATAACTTTTTCATCATAACTACAATGATATTGATTAAACTTCCGGATGATTCTACACTAATTTATGAGTCCAAATAAATATTCTTATATCTTAATTCATTCTGGTTTGATTAGAATCAAGAAAAAATTGCCAAATCTCCAAACGAGGGAAACTGGAATCACTTCGGTTAAAAGTGGGATAACTTCTTCATCATAACTCCTATGATATTGATTCAAATTCAGGGTGATTCTACACTGATTTATTAGTCTAAATCAGACTTCTTACATCTTTATTCATTCTGGTTTGATTAGAACCAAAAAGTAATTGCTAAATCTCCAAACAGGGTAAACTGGAGTCACTTCGGTTAAAAGTGGATAACTTCTTCATCATAACTCCTATGATATTGATTCAACTTCAGGGTGATTCTAGACTGATTTATCATTCCAAATCAAGCTTCTTAAATCATTATTCATTCTGGTTTGATTAGAATCAAGAATAAATTGCCAAATCTCCGAACATGGTAAACTGGAATCAGTTCGGTTAAAAGTTGGATAACTTCTTCATCATAACTCCAACGATATTGATTCAACTTCAGGATAATTCTCCACTGATTTATGAGTCCAAATAAATATTCTTACATCTTGATTCATTCTGGTTTGATTAGTATCAAGAAGAAATTGTCAAATCTTCAAACATGGTAAACTGGAATCACTTCGGTTAAAAGTGGGATAACTTCTTCATCATAACTCCAATGATATTGATTCAACTTCAGTATGATTCTCCACTAATTTATGATTCAAAATAAATATTCTTACATATTTATTCATTCTGGTTTGATTAGAATCAAGAAGAAATTGCCAAATCTTCAAAAAGGGTAAACTGGAATCACTTCGGTTAAAAGTGAGATAACTTCTTCATCATAACTCCTATGATCTTGATTAAAATTCAGGATGATTCTCCACTGATTTATGAGTCCAAATCAAGATTCTTACATCTTGATTCATTCTGGTTTGATTAGTATCAAGAAGAAATTGTCAAATCTCCAAACAGGGTAAACTAGAATAACTTCGGTTAAAAGTGGGATAACTTCTTCATCATTACTCCAATGATATTTATTCAACTTCAGGATAATTCTCCACTGATTTATGAGTCCAAATCAAGCCTCTAATATCTTGATTCATTCTGGTTTGATTAGAATTAAGAAGAAATTGTCAAATCTCAAAACATGGTAAGTTGGAATCACTTCGGTTAAAAGTGGGATAACTTCTTCATCATAACTCCTATGATATTGATTCAAATTCAGGGTGATTCTACACTGATTTATTAGTCTAAATCAGATTTCTTACATCTTGATTCATTCTGGTTTGATTAGAACCAAGAAGAAATTGCTAAATCTCCAAACAGGGTAAACTGGAGTCACTTCAGTTAAAAGTGGGATAACTTCTTCATCATAACTCCTATGATATTGATTCGACTTCAGGGTGATTCTAGACTGATTTATCATTCTAAATCAAGCTTCTTAAATCTTGATTCATTCTGGTTTGATTAGAATCAAGAATAAATTGCAAAATCTCCGAACATGGTAAAGTGGAATCATTTCGGTTAAAAGTTGGATAACTTCTTCATCATAACTCCAATGATATTGATTCAACTTAGGATAATTCTCCACTGATTTATGAGTCCAAATCAAGCCTCTAATATCTTTATTCATTCTGGTTTGATTAGAATCAAGAAGAAATTGCCAAATCTCCAAACAGGGTAAACTAGAATCACTTCGGTTAAAAGTGGCATAACTTCTTCATCATAACTCCTATGATATTGATTCAACTTCAGGATGATTATCCACTGATTTATGAGTCAAAATAAAGATTCTTACATCTTAATTTATTCTGGTTTGATTAGAATCAAGAAGAAATTACCAAATCTCAAAACAGGGTAAATTGGAATCACTTCGGTTAAAAGTGTGATAACTTCTTCATCATAACTCCTATGATATTGATTCAAATTCAGGGTGATTATACACTGATTTATTAGTCTAAATCAGTCTTCTTACATCTTGACTCATTCTGGTTTGATTAGAATCAAGAAGAAATTGATAAATCTCCAAACATGGTAAACTGGAGTCACTTTGGTTAAAAGTGGGATAACTTCTTCATCATAACTCCTATGATCTTGATTCAACTTCAGGGTGATTCTACACTGATTTATGAGTCCAAATCGAGCTTCTTACATCGTGATTCATTCTGGTTTTATTAGTATCAAGAAGACATTGCGAAATCTCCAAACATGGCAAACTTGAATCACTTCGGTTAAAAGTGGGATAACTTCTTCATCATAACTCCTATGATATTGATTCAACTTCAGGGTGATTCTAGACTGATTTATCAGTCCAAATCAAGATTCTTACATCTTTATTCATTCTGGTTTGATTAGAATCAAGAAGAAATTGACAAATCTCCAAACAGGGTAAACTGGAATAACTTCGGTTAAAAGTGGTATAACTTTTTTATCATAACTTCTATGATCTTGATTAAACTTCAGGATGATTCTCCACTGATTTATGAGTCCAAATCAAGATTCTTACATCTTGATTCATTCTGGTTTGATTAGTATCAAGAAGAAATTGTCAAACAGGGTAAACTGGAATCACTTCGGTTAAAAGTGGGATAACTTCTTCATCATAACTCGAATGATATTGATTCAACTTCAGGATGATTCTCCACTAATTTATGAGTCAAAATAAAGATTATTACATATTGATTCATTCTGGTTTGATTAGAATCAAGAAGAAATTGCCGAATTTCCAAAAAGGGTAAACTGGAATCACTTCGGTTAAAAGTGGGATAACATCTTCATCATAACTCCTATGATATTGATTCAAATTCAGGATGATTATCCACTGATTTATGAGTCCAAATAAAGATTCTTGCATCTTGATTCATTCTAGTTTGATTAGAATCAAGATGAAATTATCAAATCTCAAAACAGGGTAAATTGGAATCACTTCGGTTAAAAGTGGGATAACTTCTTCATCATAACTCTTATGATATTGATTCAGCTTCAGGGTGATTCTCCACTGATTTATGAGTCCATATAAATCTTCTTACATCTTGATTCATTCTGGTTTGACTAGAATCAAGAAGATATTGTCAAATCTCCAAACAGGGTAAACTGGAATCATTTCGCTTAAAAGTGGGATAACTTCTTCATCATAACTCCTATGATATTAATTCAATTTCAGGGTGATTCTCCACTGATTTATTATTCCAAATCAAGCTTCTTACATCATGAATCATTCTGGTTTGATTAGAATCAATAAGAAATTACCAAATCTCCAAACAGGGTAAACTGGAATCACTTCGGTTAAAAGTGGGATAACTTCTTCATCATAACTTCAATGATATTGTTTCAACTTCAGATTGATTCCAATCTGATTTATGAGTCCAAATCAAGCTTTTTACATCGTGATACATTCTGTTTTGATTAGAATCAAGAAGAAATTGCTAAATCTCCAAACAGGGTAAACTAGAGTCACTTCGGTTAAAAGTGGGATAACTTCTCCATCATAACTCCTATGATATTGATTCAACTTCAGGGTGATTCTAGACTGATTTATCAGTCCAAATCAAGCTTCTTACATCTTGATTCATTTTGGTTTGATTAGAATCAAGAATAAATTGCCAAATCTCCAAACAGGGTAAACTGGAATCACTTCCGTTAAAAGTGGGATAACTTCTTCATCATAACTCCAATGATATTGATTCAACTTCAGGATAATTCTCCACTGATTTTTGACTCCAAATAAATATTATTACATCTTGATTCATTCTGGTTTGATTAGTATCAAGAAGAAATTGTCAAATCTCCAAACAGGGTAAACTGGAATCACTTCGGTTTAAAGTTGGATAACTTCTTCATCATAACTCCTATGATATTGATTCAACTTCAGGGTGATTTTCCACTGATTTATTATTCCAAATAAAGCTTCTTACATCATGATTCATTCTGGTTTGATTAGAATCAATAAGAAATTACCAAATCTCCAAACAGGGTAAACTGGAATCACTTCGGTTAAAAGTGGGATAACTTCTTCATCATAACGCCTATGACATTGATTCAACTTCATGGTGATTCTACACTGATTTATGAGTTCAAATCAAGTTTCGTACATCTTGATTCATTCTGGTTTAACTAGAATCAAGATGAAATTGCCAATTTCCAAACAGGATAAACTAGAATCACTTTGCTTAAAAGTGGGATAACTTCTTCACCATAACTCATATCATATTGATTCAACTTCAGGTTGATTCTCCACTGATTTATGAGTCCAAATAAAGCTTCTTACATATTGATTAATTATAGTTTGATTAGAATCAATAAGAAATTGTCAAATCTCCAAACAAGGTAAACTTGATTCACTTCGCGTAAAGTGGTATAACTTCATCATAACTCCGATGTTATTAATTCAACTTCAGCTTGATTATACACTTATTTTTGAGTCCAAATCAGTTATATAACATCTTGATTCATTCTGGTTTAATTATAATCAAGAAGAAATTGACAAATCTCCAAAAAGGTTTAACTGGAATCACTTTGGTTAAAAGTGGGATAACTTCTTCATCATAACTCCTATGATATTGATTCAAATTCATGATGATTCTCCACTGATTTATGAGTCCAAATAAAATTCTTAGATTTTGATTCATTCTGGTTTGATTATATTCAAGAAGAAATTGGCAAATCTTCAAACAGGGTAAACTGGAATCACCTTGGTTGAATGTGAGATAACTTCTTCATCATAACTCCTATGATATTGATTCAACTTTATGGTGATTTTACACTGATTTATGAGTCCCAGTTAACCTTATTACATCGTGATTCATGCTGGTTTGATTAAGATCAAGAAGTAATTGTCAAATTGCAAAACAGGGTAAACTGGAATCACTTCAGTTAAAAGTAGGATAACTTCTTCATCAAAACTCCTATTATACTGATTCTAGTTGAGTGTGATTTTCCACTGATTTTAGATTCCAAATAAATCCTCTTAAATAGTGACTAATTCTGGTTTGATTAGAATCAAGAAGAAATTGCCAAATCTCCACACAGGGTAAAGTGGAATCACTTCGGTTAAAAGTGGGATAACTTCTTCATCATAATTTCTATGATATTGATTTCACTTCAGTGTGATTCGCCACTGATTTTAGATTCAAAATCAAGCCTCTTACATAGTGACTCATACTGTTTTGATTAGAATCAAGAAGAAATTGTCAAATCTTTACAGAGGGTAAACTGGAATCATTTCGGTTAAAAGTGGGTTACCTTTTTCATCATAACTCCTATGATACTGATAAAACTTCAGGGTGATTCTCCACTGAATTATGAGTCCAAATTAAGCTTATTACATCTTGATTCATTCTGGCTTGACTAGAATCAAGAAGAAATTGTCAAATCTCCAAACATGGTAAACTAGAATCACTTCGCGTAAAAGTGGGATAACTTCTTCATCATAACTTCTATGATATTGATTAAACTTCAGGGTGATTCTCCAGTAATTTATGATTCCAAATAAAGCTTCATACATATTGATTCATTATGGTTTGATTAGAATCAATAAGAAATTTCAAAATCTCCAAACAGGGTAGACTAGAATCACTTCGCTTAAAAGTGGGATAACTTCATCATAACTCCGATGTTATTAATTCAACTTCAGACTGATTATACACTGATTTATGAGTCAAATCAGGCTTATATAATCTTGATTCATTCTGGTTTAATTAGAATCAAGAAGAAATTGATAAATTTTCATAAAGGGTTAACTGGAATCACTTCGGTTAAAGGAGGGATAACTTCTTCATCATAACTCCTATGATATTGATTCAAATTCATGGTGATTCCCCACTGATTTATGAGTCCAAATAAAGATTCTTAGATCTTGATTCATTTTGGTTTGATTATATTCAAGAAGAAATTAGCAAATCTCCAAACATGGTAAACTGGAATCAGATCGGCTGAATGTGAGATAACTTCTTCATCATAACTCATATGATATTGATTCAACTTTATGGTTATTTTACACTGATTTATGAGTCCCAATAAAGCTTCTTACATCGTGATTCATTCTGGTTTGATTAAAATCAAGAAGAAATTGTTAAATTGCCAAACAGGGTAAACTGAAATCACTTCAGTTAAAAGTGGGATAACTTCTTCATCAAAACTCCTATGATTTTTATTCCACTTCAGTGTGATTTTCCACTGATTTTAGATTCAAAATAAAGAATATTACATAGTGAATCATTCTGATTTGAATAGAATCAAGAAGAAATTGCCAAATCTCCACACAGGGTAAACTGGAATCACTTCGGTTAAAAGTGGGATAACTTCTTCATCATAACTCCTATGATATTGATTCAACTTCAGGGTGATTCTACACTGATTTATTGTTCCAATTCAAGCTTCTTACGTAATGATTCATTCTGTTTTGATTAGAATCAATAAGAAATTACCAAATCTCCAAATAGGGTAAACTGAAATCACTTCGGTTAAAAGTGGGATAACTTCTTCATCATAACTCCTATGATATTGATTCAACTTCAAGGTGATTCTCCACTGATTTATGAGTCCATATAAATATTATTACATCTTGATTCATTCTGATTTGAATAGAATCAAGAAGAAATTACCAAATCTCCACACAGGGTAAACTGGAATCACTTCGGTTAAAAGTGGTATAACTTCTTCATCATAACTCCTATGATATTGATTCAACTTCAGGGTGATTCTACACTGATTTATTGTTCCAATTCAAGCTTCTTAAATAATGATTCATTCTGTTTTGATTAGAATCAATAAGAAATTACCAAATCTCCAAACAGGGTAAACTGAAATCACTTCGGTTAAAAGTGGGATAACTTCTTCATCATAACTCCTATGATATTGATTCAACTTCAAGGTGATTCTCCCCTGATTTATGAGTCCATATAAATATTATTACATATTGATTCATTCTGGTTTGAATAGAATCAAGAAGAAATTGTCAAATCTCCAAACAGGGTAAACTGGAATCACTTCGCTTAAAAGTGGGATAACTTCTTCATCATAACTCCTATGATATTAACTCAATTTCAGGGTGATTATCCCCTGAT
Organism: Moricandia moricandioides; assembly: GCA_905132885.1. Lineage (NCBI taxonomy): Eukaryota > Viridiplantae > Streptophyta > Magnoliopsida > Brassicales > Brassicaceae > Moricandia > Moricandia moricandioides. Next base: position 26,223 of record CAJHQQ010003053.1, read on the forward strand.
TTTATGAGTCCAAACCAAGATACGTAGATATTTATTCATTCTGGTTTGATTATAATCAATAAGAAATTGTCAAATCTCCGCACAGGGTAAACTCCAATCACTTCGGTTAAAAGTGGGATAACTTCTTCATCATAACTCCTATGATAGTGATTAAACTTAAGGGTGTTCTCCACTGATTTATTGTTGTAAATCAAGCTTCTTGCATCATGATTCACCCTGGTTTGATTAAAATCAATAAGAAATTACCAAATCTCCAAACAGGGTAAACTGAAATCTCTTCGGTTAAAAGTGGGACAACTTCTTCATCATAACTCCTATGATATTGATTCAACTTCATGGTGATTCTCCACTGATTTATGAGTCCAAAATAATCTTCTGACATCTCTATTCATTCTGGCTTGACTAGAATCAAGAAGAAATTGTCAAATCTCCAAACATGGTAAACTGGAATCACTTCGCTTAAAAGTGGGATAACTTCTTCATCATAACTCCTATGATATTAATTCAATTTCATGGTGATTATGCAATGATTTTATGAGCTCAAACCAAGCTTCTTAGATCTTTATTCATTCTGGTTTGATTATAATCAAGAAGAAATTTGCAAATCTCCAAACATGATAAACTGGAATCACTTCGGTTGAATGTGAGATAACTTCTTCATCATAACTCCTATGATATTAATTTAACTTTAGGATGATTCTACACTGATTTATGAGTCCCAATAAATCTTCTTACATCGTGATTCATTCTGGTTTGATTAAAATTAAGAAGAAATTGATAAATTGCAAAACAGGGTAAACTGGAATCACTTCAGTTAAAAGTGGAATTATTTCTTCATCAAAACTCCTATGATATTGATTCAACTTCAGTGTGATTCTCCACTGATTTTAGATTCCAAATCAAGTCTCTTACATAGTGATTCATTCTAGTTTGATTAGAATCAAGAAGAAATTGCCAAATCTCCAAACATGGTAAACTGGAATCACTTCGGTTTAAAGTTGGATAACTTCTTCATCATAACTCCTATGATATTGATTCAACTTCAGGGTGATTTTCCACTGATTTATTATTCCAAATCAAGCTTCTTACATCATGATTCATTCTGGTTTGATTAGAATCAATAAGAAATTACCAAATCTCCAAACAGGGTAAACTGGAATCACTTCGGTTAAAAGTGGGATAACTTCTTCATCATAACGCCTATGATATTGATTCAACTTCATGGTGATTCTACACTGATTTATGAGTTCAAATCAAGTTTCATACATCTTGATTCATTCTGGTTTGACTAGAATCAAGAAGAAATTGCCAATTTCCAAACAGGATAAACTAGAATCACTTTGCTTAAAAGTGGGATAATTTCTTCATCATAACTCATATGATATTGATTCAACTTCAGGGTGATTCTCCACTGATTTATGAGTCCAAATAAAGCTTCTTACATATTGATTAATTATAGTTTGATTAGAATCAATAAGAAATTGTCAAATCTCCAAACAAGGTAAACTTGATTCACTTCGCGTAAAGTGAGATAACTTCATCATAACTCCGATGTTATTAATTCAACTTCAGGTTAATTATACACTTATTTATGAGTCCAAATCAGGTATATAACATCTTGATTCATTATGGTTTAATTAGAATCAAGAAGAAATTGACAAATCTCCAAAAAGGGTTAACTGGAATCACTTTGGTTAAAAGTGGGATAACTTCTTCATCATAGCTCCTATGATATTGATTCAAATTCATGATGATTCTCCACTGATTTATGAGTCCAAATAAAATTCTTAGATCTTGATTCATTCTGGTTTGATTATATTCAAGAAGAAATTGGCAAATCTCCAAACAGGGTAAACTGGAATCACCTTGTTTGAATGTGAGATAACTTCTTCATCATAACTCCTATGATATTGATTCAACTTTATGGTGATTTTACACTGATTTATGAGTCCCAGTTAACCTTATTACATCGTGATTCATGCTAGTTTGATTAAAATCAAGAAGTAATTGTCAAATTGCGAAACAGGGTAAACTGGAATCACTTCAGTTAAAAGTGGGATAACTTCTTCATCAAAACTCCTATGATACTGATTCTACTTGAGTGTGATTTTCTACTGATTTTATATTCCAAATAAATCCTCTTAAAAGTGACTAATTCTGGTTTGATTAGAATCAAGAAGAAATTGCCAAATCTCCACACAGGGTAAAGTGGAATCACTTCGGTTAAAAGTGGGATAACATCTTCATCATAACTTCTATGATATTGATTTCACTTCAGTGTGATTCTCCACTGATTTTAGATTCAAAATCAAGCCTCTTACATCGTGACTCATACTGTTTTGATTAAAATCAAGAATAAATTGTCAAATCTTTATAGAGGGTAAACTGGAATCACTTCGGTTAAAAGTGGGATACCTTCTTCATCATAACTCCTATGATACTGATAAAACTTCAGGGTGATTCTCCACTGAATTATGAGCCCAAATTAAGCTTCTTACATCTTGATTCATTCTGGCTTGACTAGAATCAAGAAGAAATTGTCAAATCTCCAAACATGGTAAACTAGAATCACTTCGCGTAAAAGTGGGATAACTTCTTCATCATAACTCCTATGATATTGATTAAACTTCAGGGTGATTCTCCAGTAATTTATGATTCCAAATAAAGCTTCATACATATTGATTCATTATGGTTTGATTAGAATCAATAAGAAATTTCAAAATCTCCAAACAGGGTAAACTAGAATCACTTCGCTTAAAAGTGGGATAACTTCATCATAACTCCGATGTTATTAATTCAACTTCAGACTGATTATACACTGATTTATGAGTCAAATCAGGCTTATAACATCTTGATTCATTCTGGTTTAATTAGAATCAAGAAGAAATTGACAAATTTCCATAAAGGGTTAACTGGAATCACTTCGGTTAAAGGTGGGATAACTTCTTCATCATAACTCCTATGATATTGATTCAAATTCATGGTGATTCTCCACTGATTTATGAGTCCAAATAAAGATTCTTAGATCTTGATTCATTCTGGTTTGATTATATTCAAGAAGAAATTAGCAAATCTCCAAACAGGGTAAACTGGAATCACATCGGCTGAATGTGAGATAACTTCTTCATCATAACTCATATGATATTGATTCAACTTTATGGTGATTCTACACTGATTTATGAGTCCCAGTTAACCTTATTACATCGTGACTCATTCTGGTTTGATTAAAATCAAGAAGAAATTCTCAAATTGCCAAACAGGGTAAACTGAAATCACTTCAGTTAAAAGTAGGATAACTTCTTCATCAAAACTCCTATGATATTGATTCCACTTCAGTGTGATTCTCCATTAATTTAATATTCCAAATAAAGCCACTTCTTCATCATAACTCCTATGATATTGATTCAACTTCAGGGTTATTCTCCACTGATTTATTGTTCCAATTCAAGCTTATTACATAATGATTCATTCTGGTTTCATTAGAATCAATAAGAAATTACCAAATCTCCAAATATGGTAAAATGAAATCACTTCGGTTAAAAGTGGGATAACTTCTTCATCATAACTCTTATGATATTGATTCAGCTTCAGGGTGATTCTCCACTGATTTATGAGTCCATATAAATCTTCTTACATCTTGATTCATTCTGGTTTGACTAGAATCAAGAAGATATTGTCAAATCTCCAAACAGGGTAAACTGGAATCATTTCGCTTAAAAGTGGGATAACTTCTTCATCATAACTCCTATGATATTAATTCAATTTCAGGGTGATTCTCCACTGATTTATTATTCCAAATCAAGCTTCTTACATCATGAATCATTCTGGTTTGATTAGAATCAATAAGAAATTACCAAATCTCCAAACAGGGTAAACTGAAATCACTTCGGTTAAACGTGGGATAACTTCTTCATCATAATTCCTATGATATTGATTCAAATTCAGGGTGATTCTACACTTATTTATGAGTTCCAATCAAGTTTCTACATCTTTATTCATTCTGGTTTGACTAGAATCAAAAAGAAATTGTCAATTTTCAAACAGGATAAACTGGAATCACTTTGCTTAAACGTGGGATAACTTCTTCATCATAATTCATATGATATTGATTCAACTTCAGGGTGATTCTCCACTGATTTATAAGTCTAAATAAATCTTATTACATATTGATTCATTATGGTTTGATTAGAATCAATAAGAAATTGCTAAATCTCCAAACAGAGTAAACTAGGAATCACTTCGCTTAAAAGTGGGATAACTTCATCATAACTCTGATGTTATTAGTTCAACTTCAGGGTGATTATACACTGATTTATGAGTCCAAATCAGGCTTATGACATACTTTTTCATTCTTTTTAATTAGAATCAAGAAGAAATTGACAAATCTCCAAAAAGGGTAAACTGGAATCACTTCGGTTAAAAGTGGGATAACTTCTTCATCATAACTCCTATGATATTGATTCAAATTCATGGTGATTCTCCCACTGATTTATGAGTCCAAATAAAGATTCTTAGATCTTGATTCATTCTGGTTTTATTATATTCAAGAAGATATTGGCAAATCTCCAAACAGGATAAACTGAATCACTTCCGTTGAATGTGAGATAACTTTTTCATCATAACTCCAATGATATTAATTCAACTTTATGGTGATCCTACACTGATTTATGAGTCCAGTTAACCTTATTACATCGTGATTAATTCATGTTTGATTAAAATCAAGAAGAAATTCTCAATATGCCAAACATGGTAAATTGGAATCACTTCAGTTAAAAGTTGAATAACTTCTTCATCAAAACTCCTATGATATTGATTTCACTTCAGTGTGATTCTCCACAGATTTTAGATTCCAAATGAAGCCTCTTACATAGTGAATTATTCTGGTTTGATTAGAATCAAGAAGAAATTGTCAAATCTCCACACATGGTAAACTGGAATCACTTCTGTTAAAAGTGAGATAACTTCTTCATCATAACTCCTATGATATTGATTCAACTTCAAGGTGATTCTCCACTGATTTATTTTTCTAATTCAAGCTTCTTACATAATGATTCATTCTTGTTTGATTAGAATTAATAAGAAATTATTAAATCTCCGAACAGGGTAAACTGAAATCACTTCGGTTTAAAAGTGAGATAACTTATTCATCATAACTCCTATGATATTGATTCAACTTCAGGGTGATTCTCCACTGATTTATGAGTCCACATAAAGCTTCTTACATCTTGATTCATTCTGGTTTGACTAGAATCAAGAAGAAATTGTCAAATCTCCAAAAAGGGTAAACTGGAATCATTTCGCTTAAAAGTAGGATAACTTCTTCATCATAACTCCTATGATATTAATTCAATTTCAGGGTGATTATCCACTGATTTATGAGTCGAAATCAAGCTTCTTAGATCTTTATTCATTCTGGTTTCAATATAATCAAGAAGAAATTGGCAAATCTCTAAAAAGGGTAAACTGGAATCATTTCGGTTGAATGTGAGATAACTTCTTCATCATAACTCCTATGATATTGATTTAACTTTAGGGTGATTCTACACTGATTTATGATTCCCAGTAAAACTTCTTACATCGTGATTCATTCTGGTTTGATTAAAATCATGAAGAAATTGTCAAACTGCCAAACAGGGTAAACTTGAATCACTTCTGTTAAAAGAAGGATAACTTCTTCATCAAAATTCCTATGATATTGATTCAACTTCAGTGTGATTCCCCACTGATTTTAGATTCGAAATCAATCCTCTTATATAATGATTCATTCTGGTTTGATTAGAATCAAGAAGAAATTGTCAAATCTCCAAACAGGGTAAATTGGAATCACTTCGGTTAAAAGTGGGATAACTTCTTCATCATAACTCCTATGATATTGATTCAACTTCAGGGTGATTCTCCACTGATTTATTATTCCAAATAAAGCTTATTACATCATGATTCATTCTGGTTTGATTATAATCAATAAGAAATTACAAAATCTCCAAAAAGGGTAAACTGAAATCACTTCGGTTAAAAGTGGGATAACTTCTTCATCATAACTCCTATAATATTGATTAAACTAATGGGTGATTCTCCACTGATTTATGAGTCCAAATCAGAATTCTTAGATCATGATCCATTCTGTTTTGATTAGACTCAAGAAGAAATTGACAAATCTCCAAACAGGGTAAACTGGAATCACTTAGGTTAAAAGTGGGATAACTTCTTGATCATAACTCCTATGATATTGATTCAACTTCATGGTGATTCACCACTTATTTATGAGTCCAAATCAAGATTCTTAGATCTTTATTCATTCTGGTTTGATTATATTCAAGAAAAAATTAGCAAATCTCCAAACAGGGTAAACTGGAATCACATCGGTTGAATGTGAGATAACTTCTTCATCATAACTCATATGATATTGATTCAATTTTATGGTGATTTTACACTGATTTATGAGTCCCAATAAAGCTTCTTACATCGTGATTCATTCTGGTTTGATTAAAATCAAGAAGAAATTGTCAAATTGCCAAACAGGGTAAACTGAAATCACTTCAGTTAAAAGTGTGATAACTTCTTCATCAAAACTCCTATGATATTGATTCCACTTCAGTGTGATTCTCCACTGATTTTATATTCCAAATCAGGCCTCTTACATAGTGACTCATTCTGTTTTAATTAGAATCAAGAAGAAATTGTCAAATCTGTACAGAGGGTAAATTGGAATCACTTCGGTTAAAAGTGGGATACCTTCTTCATCATAACTCTTATGATATTGATTCAACTTCAGGGTGATTCTCAACTGATTAATTGTTCCAAATAAATCTTCTTACATCATGATTCATTCTGGTTTGATTAGAATCAATAAGAAATTACCAAATCTCCAAACAGGTAAACTGGAATCACTTCGGTTAAAAGTGGGATAACTTCTTCATCATAACTCCTATGATATTGATTCAACTTCAGGGCGATTCTCCACTGATTTATGAGTCCAAATAAAGATTCTTACATCTTGATTCATTCTGGTTTTGACTAGAATCAAGAAGAAATTGCCAAATCTCCAAACATGGTAAACTGGAATCACTTCGCTTAAAAGTGGCATAACTTCATCATCATAACTCCGATGATATTGATTCAAATACAGGGTGGTTCTCCACCTATTTATGAGTCCAAATCAAGATTCTTTGATATTATTTATTTTGGGTTGATTAGAATCTAGAAGAAATTGTCAAATTGCCAAACAGTGTAAACTGGAATCACTTGAGGTAAAAGTGAGATAATTTTTTCATCAGAACTCCTATGATATTGATTCAACTTCATGGTTATTATACACTTATTTATGAGTCTAAATCAAGCTTCTTGCATCTTGATTCATTCTGATTCATTAGTGATGTAACCATGGCCGAGGCAGCTGATCATCAAACAAAGGACAAACCAGGATGGAAGAAAAGCGAGCATACTGAGCTAACACCAGCTGATGTGAGTGTGACTGAGCTAAATGACCTGGATGAGCTAAGTGACACTACCTTAGAGTTGAATGAGAGTGACACTGAAGCTGCCATGGACCTAGCTGGACAAGTGATTTTTGGCCCAAAAAAAGAAGATGGATCAGATTTGTTTCTCTCAGCCCAAAAGAAGTTCAAACCCAAAGTTAAGGATCCATTATCTCTTTCTGATGAATCAGCCACGAAATTCAAGTCCAAGAAACCATTTGGATGTGTTTTGGATCAAGTTTCCCAAGAAGAAGTATTGCAGCCCATGGAGAGTTCATAACAAATTCATTATGGGTCTTTTTCATGCCAAATTCGACCAGCCTTTTCTTCAGTCCATTTCAAGCCCATTCTCACCAAGAATACCAAGAGGGAGTCAACAAGAAAGTCAAGGTCGTGGTCAGGCAAAGAGACATTCAACAAAAACCTTATTCTGGTCCAAAATCAAGTCTACATTCCTAGTTTCTAAGTTTCTTGTTTTCTGCACTTGTCTTTTGGTTTCCACATCTTTTGTAACCTATATAAGTGTAGGCACGACCAGAATAATTGACATTCACTCTTTTTATCAAAAACTTTTCCAGAAAGCTTGTGAATACTATGTTCATCTTTGAACACTGATTGCTAAAGAGTTCATTCTCTGATTGCAAAACTTGTCTTTGATCTAAAACATGGTTCATTCTCTTGATCTTAGACACATCTACACAAGATCTGATCAGTTCATAGATCATTTCTGAAGATCATCCAATCAATCCATCCATCATCATCAAAATCAACCCAGATCTCTCTCAAAACCATCAGATCTTCTTTCAAAAGTATCAGGGACAAAAGGATCTCCTCTCCACGGGTTCATCATTTTGGTATCAGAGCAGATTTGAAGGCTCTTGATTTGGGGTTTGATTCTAAAACTTTTCCACTCCTCTTTGTTTTGGGAATCTGTTTTCTATTCTCTGCAATTTGCTCTGCAATTTTTCCAGAAATCTCTTATCTTTCTATCTGTTGAATCTGCAAGAGGGCCAACCAGATTTTTAAAAAAAAACAATCAAAAGAAAAGTTGAAGAGAAATCCAACTTGGCTGAGGAGAAATCCAGCCTGGCTGAGGAGAAATCCAGCCCTGGTGGTAAAGCCTCTTGCAAACAAAAATCTTGCAATCTTTCTATCTCTTTCTTCTGTTTTGGGGTTAGGGTTTGTTCTCTGAAGTTTGATCTTTGTTTGTTGTTGAGCTACTGGATTCACAGAGAAAACTCACAGAAAAATCAGAGAGAAACACCAAGAGAAGTGAGGCTTTGGCTATTTATTATTGTGTTAATTTTTCTTGTTGAGTTTCTTAGCAGGAAGCCATGTCTGGAGGAAGCAATGGCAGAAGGAGACGTCCTGAAAAGGAACTAGATTATAACCAGTTCAACTCTGCAACAAAAGCAGCCTTGGAGAGAAGAGAAAAATCTATGAGAAAAAGAGATTCTTATGCTATTGATGAGTCTGGTTATGAGCAGGAAAGGATACATTCTAGGAGGTCACTGGAAAGGCTTAACAGGAGGAGCACACATCATGATCAATTCAATTCTTCCACAAATAATTTGCTGGAAAAAGGACAGACTTTGATAAGACAAGAAAAATCGGTTTTTAACCATTCTGATTCTGTGCAGAAAAAGGCACGACCAGTGGGGCAAGAGGAACCAACTAGGAGGAGCAGAGAACGTCCTAGACATGCCAGAGAGGAGACAGGAGCTTGTTATGGTCGTGATCCCATAAAAAAAGTCTCAGAAGCAACCAGCAACAGTTGATTATTTGGACAGCCAACAGTTTCAAGATGATTTCAAAAAGATTGCACAACAAGTACTGCAAGATTTTGTAACAGACCAGCAAAGGAGACCAACCTCACGACCTTCCTCAGGAGTTGATAGTCAAAGGAGTTGTAGCAAGCAAGGAGCAGATTATCCAAGAGCTGGAAACTGAAACAACTAAGGTAAGGAAAGAATTTGAATCAAAACCTCAGTGTTCTCTTTTCTCTCCTCAATCTGAACTTGCTACCAGTAGTTCTTGTGATAAACTAACCTCTTTTGAACCGGTGAAACCGAGTAGTCTTGTTTCAGTATATCAGGTCTTAGAAGAAAACCCAGCAGAAGAAGCACAAAAGAGTTCACCACCAGAAGAAGAGTTGGAGCAGCCAAACAACATTGAAGCAGAAAAGGATGCTAAGTCATTCTCTTTGGACTCTCAAGAGCACTGTAAGGATCTTGATATGGTTAAATCTCTGCCTGAAATGTTTGTTATGGTTAGTTCCAGTGATGTAAAACATTTTGGTCTGGAAAAAGTCAAAGAATTTTGTGTTTCAAACTCTGTTTTTGATAACATGATTAATTCTTTTAAAGTGTTTGAACCTGATAAAATCTCTGATCAAAAACGTTTTCAGTGTGTTAGTGACATCAATTTTGATCATGTTTTGAGTCTTGAGCAGTTTATGAAACATTACAGAAGTTGTGAGCACCTTGAAAAGACATTAGAGCTTGTCCTGCAACAACCTGATTTATGTTTCAGAAAACCTTGTGATTCATTTGCTTGTTTTAAAGATAATGGCTTTGATCTGAGTTTTTCTAGGCATGAACTTGTCACTGATGATTTGTCTGCATTTGATTTTGCTTTGAACGAACCTAGAAAGTTGCAGGAACATAAATCACTTAAGGCTGAAACTGAATTTGTTTATGATTCTGTTTTGAAACCTGTTCATTCTTGTTCTGAGACTGATAAATCTTGGTTTGTTATGGGATCATGCTTGCAGAATGATGTAGTTTTGAGCTTTGATGATATATTAGTGTACAACACTTTCTTTGATAAACATGTTGAGCCTTGGTTAAGTAATTCTCGGTTTGAACTTGATCTTTTGTGTTCTGAATCTGAGAAACTTGTGTCTGTTTTGAAGTTGTTCTTTAGGAACTTTGCTATCATCTGCCTTGACACAATTCTCGTGTACAACACTTACTTTGATAGGCATCATGATAATCTGAAACGTGTGCTACATGTTCTAGGAAAAGGAATTTTGGTTTCTGATCTGAACAATTGCATGTCTTGCACATATGATTCTGGATATCTAGGTTGTGTTTTGAGTGTCCAGGATCATCAGGATAAGTCTCAAACGAGTACAAGGAACAAGAGAAGATACCTTGCTTATCAGCCAGAATTTTGGAGATGGAAGTACTTGAGAAAAACAGCTTCAACACTCCAAGGAAGTTTCTTTCTAAAACTTTTCTTTGTTGTTGCTTACATGTTTCTTTGCTTGAACTTGTGTCTTGTGTCTAACTTGTTTCCTTTTGATGTAGGAGATACAGATTTGAGGACAAATCATTTTAAAGGAGGAGGGGATGATGTAACCATGGCCGAGGCAGCTGATCATCAAACAAAGGACAAACCAGGATGGAAGAAAAGCGAGCATACTGAGCTAACACCAGCTGATGTGAGTGTGACTGAGCTAAATGACCTGGATGAGCTAAGTGACACTACCTTAGAGTTGAATGAGAGTGACACTGAAGCTGCCATGGACCTAGCTGGACAAGTGATTTTTGGCCCAAAAAAAGAAGATGGATCAGATTTGTTTCTCTCAGCCCAAAAGAAGTTCAAACCCAAAGTTAAGGATCCATTATCTCTTTCTGATGAATCAGCCACGAAATTCAAGTCCAAGAAACCATTTGGATGTGTTTTGGATCAAGTTTCCCAAGAAGAAGTATTGCAGCCCATGGAGAGTTCATAACAAATTCATTATGGGTCTTTTTCATGCCAAATTCGACCAGCCTTTTCTTCAGTCCATTTCAAGCCCATTCTCACCAAGAATACCAAGAGGGAGTCAGCAAGAAAGTCAAGGTCGTGGTCAGGCAAAGAGACATTCAACAAAAACCTTATTCTGGTCCAAAATCAAGTCTACATTCCTAGTTTCTAAGTTTCTTGTTTTCTGCACTTATCTTTTGGTTTCCACATCTTTTGTAACCTATATAAGTGTAGGCAAGACCAGAATAATAGACATTCACTCTTTTTATCAAAAACTTTTCCAGAAAGCTTGTGAATACTATGTTCATCTTTGAACACTGATTGCTAAAAGAGTTCATTCTCTGATTGCAAAACTTGTCTTTGATCTAAAACATGGTTCATTCTCTTGATCTTAGACACATCTACACAAGATCTGATCAGTTCATAGATCATTTCTGAAGATCATCCAATCAATCCATCCATCATCATCAAAATCAACCCAAATCTCTCTCAAAACCATCAGATCTTCCTTCAAAAGTATCAGGGACAAAAGGATCTCCTCTCCAGGGGTTCATCATTTAGAATCAATAAGAAATTGTCAAATCTCCAAACAGAGTAAATTGGAATCAATTCGCTTAAAATTGGGATAACTTCTTCACCATAACTCCATGTTATTAATTCAACTTCAGGGTGATTATACACTGATTTATGAGTCCAAATCAAGCTTATAAAATCTTGATTCATTCTCGTTTGATTAGAATCAAGAATAAATTGACAAATCTCCAAGAAGGGTAAACTGAAATCACTTCGGTTAAGAGTGGGATAACTTTGTCATCATAACTCCTATGATATTGATTGAACTTCATGCTGATTCTCCACTGATTTATTAGTCCAAATCAAGATTCTTAGATCTTGATTCATAATGGTTTGATGATAACCAAGAAGAAATTGACATATCTCCAAACAGGGTTAACTGGAATTACTTCGGTTGAATGTAAGATAACTTCTTCATCATATCTCCTATGATATTGATTCAACTTTAGGGTGATTCTACACTGATTTATGAGACCCAATAAATATTCTTACATCGTTATTCATTCTGGTTTGATTAAAATCAAGAAGAAATTGGCAAATCTCCAAACATGATAAATTAGAATCACTTTGGTTAAAAGTGGGATAACTTCTTTGTCATAACTAATATGATATTGATTCAACTTCAGGGAGATTGTCAGCTGATTTATGAGTCCAAATCAAGGTTCTTAAATCTTGATTCATTCCGGTTTGATTAGAATCAAGAAGAAATTACCAAATCTCCAAACACGGTAAACTGGAATCACTTCGCTTAAAAGTGGGATAACTTTTTCGTCATAACTCATATTATATTGATTCAAATTCAGGGTGATTATCCACTGATTTATGAGTCCATATCAAGCTACTAACATCTTTATTCATTCTGTTTTCATTAGAATCAAGAATAAATTGACAAATCTCCAAACAAGGTAAACTGGAATCACTTATGCTAAAAGTGAGATAACTTATTCATCATAAATCATATGATATTGATTTAAATTCAGGGTGATTATCCAAGGATTTATGAGTCCAAATCAAGCTTCTTACATCATGATTCATTCTGGTTTTATTAAAATCAAGAAGAAATTAGCAAATCTCCAAACAGGATAAATTGGAATCACTTCGGTTAAAACTGGGATAACTTCTTCATCATAAGTCCTATGATATTGATTCAACTCCAGGGTGATTATCCAATGATATATGAGTCAAAATCAAGCTTCTTACATCTTTATTCATTCTGTTTTATTAGATTCTAGAAAAAATTGGAAAATCTCCAAACAGGATAAACAGGAATCACTTCGGTTAAAAGTGGGATAACTTCTTCATCATAACTCCTATGATATTGATTCAGCTTCAGGGCGATTATGCACTCGAATTTGAGTCCAAATCAATATTCTTACATCTTGATTCATTCTGGTTTGATTAGAATCAAGAAGAAATTCCCAAACCGCCAAACAGGGTAAACTGGAATCACTTCGGTTAAAAGTGGGATAACTTCTTCATCATAAGTCCTATGATTTTCATTCAACTTCAAAATGATTTTCCACTGAATTATGAGTCCAAATCTACCTTCTTACATCCTTATTCATTCTGGTTTGATTAGAATCAAGAAGAACTTACCAAATCTCCAAACAAGTAAACTGGAATAACTTCGGTTGAATGTGAGATAACTTCTTCAACATAACTCCTATGATATTGATTCAACATAAGAGTGATATCCACTGAATTAAGAGTCCAAATAAAGATTATTACATCGTGATTCATTCTGGTTTGATTAGAATTAAGAAGAAATTACCAAATCTCCATAAAGGGTAAACTTGAATCACTTCGGTTAAAAGTGGGATAACTTCTGCATCACAACTCCTATGATATTGGTTGAACTTCAGGGTGATTCTACTGTTATATATGAGTCCCAATCAATCTTCTTACATAGTTATTCATTCTGGCTTGATTAGAATCGAGAAGAAATTGCCAAATCTCAAAATAGGGTAAATTGGAATCACGTTTGTTAAAAGTGAGTTAACTTCTTCATCATAACTCCTATGATATGGATACAACTTTATGGTGATTATCAACTTATTTATGAGTACAAATATAGCTCCTTAGATTGTGATTCATTCTGGTCTGATTTGAATCAAGAAGAAATTGCCAAATCGTCAAACATGATAAACTGGAATTATTTCGGTTAAAAGTGGGATAACTTCTTCATCATAACTTCTATGATATTTATTCAACTTCAGGACTGATTTATGACTACAAATAAAGGTCCTTAGATTTTGATTCTTTCTGGTTTGCTAATAATCAAGAAGAATTTGACAAATATCCAAATAGGATAAACTGGAATCATTTCGGTTGCGTATGAGATAACTTTTTCAGCAAAAATCCTATGATATTGATTCAACTTAAGGGTGATTCTACACTGATTTATGAGTCCCAATCAAGCTTCTTACATCGTGATTCATTCTGGTTTTATTAGAATCCAGAACCAAATGCCAAATCTCCAAACATGGTAAACTGGAATCACTTCGGTTAAAAGTAGGATAACTTCTTCATCATAACTCCTATGATACTTATTCAAATTCATTGTTATTATACAATGATTTATTATTCAAAATCAAGATTCATACATAGTGATTCATTCTGGTTTGATTTGAATCAAAAAGAAATTGCCAAATCTCCAAACAGGGTTGACTGTGAGATAACTTCTTCATCATAACTCCTATGATAGTGATTCACTTCAGGGTGATTCTCCACTGATATATGATTCCAAATCAACCTTCTTACATCGTGATTCATTCTGGTTTGATTAGAATAAACAAGAAATTGCTAAATCTCCAAACAGGATAAACTAGAATCACTTCGGTTAAAATTGGGATAACTTCATCTTCATAACTCCTATGATATTAATTCAACTTCAAGGTGATCATCAACTGATTTACGAGTCCAAATCAAGCTTATAACATCTTGATTCATTCTGTTTTGATTAGAATCAAGAAGAAATTGCCAAACAGGGTAAATGGGAATTACTTCATGTAAAAGTGGGATAACTTCTTCATCAAAACTCCTATGATATTACTTCAACTTCAGGGTGATTATCGAGTAATTTTAGATTCCAAATCAAGCCTCTTACATAGTGATTTATTCTGGTTTGATCATAATCAAGAAGAAATTGCCAAAACTCCAAGCAAGGTAAACTGGAATCACTTCAGTTAAAAGTGGGATAACTTCATCATCATAACTCCTATGATATTAATTCAACTTCAGTGTGTTTATCCACTGATTTATAAGTACAAATCAAGCTTATAACATCTTGATTCATTCTGGTTTGATTAGAATAAAGAAGAAATTGTCAAATAGCCAAACATGGTAAACTGGAATCACATCGGGTAAAACTGAGATAACTTCCAAAACCCCTATTATATTGATTCAATTTCAGGGTGACTCTCCACTGATTTCAGATTCCAAATCAAGCCTCATAGAAAGCTATTCATTCCGGTTTGATTAGAATCAAGAAGAAATTGCCAAATCTCTAAACATGGTAAAGTGGAATCACTTCTGTTAAAAGTGGACTAACTTCTTCATCATAACTCTTATGATATTGATTAACCTTCAGTGTGATTATCCACTGATATTTTATTCCAAATCAAGCCTCTTATATAGTGATTCAATCTGGTTTGACTAGAATCAAGAAGAAATTATCAAATCTCCAAACAGGGTAAACTGGAATCACTTCGATTAAAAGTGGGATAACTTCTTCATCACAACTCCTATGATGTTGATTCAACATCATGGTGATTCTCCAATGATTTATGAGTCCGAATCAAGCTTGTTACATCTTGATCCATTCTGTTTTGATTAAAATTAATAAGAAATTACCAAATCTCCAAACAGGGTAAACTGGAATAACTTCGCTTAAATGTGAGATAACTTTTTCATTATAACTCCTATGATAGTGATTAAACTTCAGGGTGATTCTGCACTGATATATGAGTCCCAATCAAGCTTCTTACATCGTGATTCATTCTGATTTGACTAGAATCAAGAAGAAATTGCAAAATCGGCCAACATGGTTAACTGGAATCACTTCGGTTAAAAGTAGGATAACTTCTTCATCATAACTCCTATGATATTGATTCAACTTCAGGGTGATTGTCCACTGATTTTAGAAGGACAAATCAATCTTATTAGATCTTTATTCATTCTGATTTGATTAGTATCAAGAAGAAATTGCCAAATCTCAAAACATGATAAATTGGAATCACTTCGGTTGAATGTGAGTTCTTCATCATAACTCTTATGATATTGATTCAACTTCAAGTTGATTCTCTACTGATTTATGAGTACAAATCATGCTTCTTACATCGTGATTCATTCTGGTTTCATTAGAATCAAGAAGTAATTGGCAAATCGTCAAACAGGGTAAACTGGAATCACTTCGGTTAAAAGTAAGATAACTTCTTCGTCATAACTCATATGGTATTGATTCAAATTCAGGGTGATTATCCACTGATTTATGAGTCCAAATAAATCTTCTAACATCTTGATTCATTCTGGTTTGATTAGAATTAAGAAGAAATTGACAATTCCCCAAACATGATAAACTGGAATCACTTCGGTTAAAAGTGGGATAACTTCTTCATCATAACTCCTATGATATTGATTCAACTTTAGGGTAATTCTCAAATGACTTATTATTACAAATCAAGGTTCTTGCATCTTGATTCATTCTGGTTTGATTAGAATCAATAAGAAATTCTCAAATCTCCAAACAGGGTAAACTTGATTCACTTCTTCATCATAACTTCTATGATATTGATTCAACTTCAGGGTAATTCTACACTGATTTATGAGTCCCAATCAAGATTCTTACATCGTGATTTATTCTGGTATGATTAAAATCAAGAAGAAATTGTCAAATCGCCAAACATGGTAAACTGAAATTAATTCAGTTAAAACTGGGCTAACTTCTTTATCAAAACTCCTATGAAATTGATTCAACTTCAGGGTGATTATCCACTGATTTAAGATTCCAAATCAATCTTCGTACATCGTGATTAATTCTGGTTTGATTAGTATCAAAAAGAAATTGCCAAATATCCAAACATGGTAAACTGGAATCACTTCGTTTAAAAGTTGGATAGCTTCTTCATCATGACTCCTATGATATTTATTCAACATCAAGGTGATTATCCACTGATTTATGAGTCTAAATAAAGCTTCTAACATCTTAATTCATTCTTGTTTGATTAGAATCAAGACGAAATTGACCAATCTCCAGACATGGTAAGCTCGAATAACTTCGGTTAAAAGTGGGATAATTTCTTCATCATAACTGCTATGATATTGATTCAATTTCAGGGTGATTCTCAAATGACTTATTATTCCAAATCAAGCTTCTTACATCTTGATTCATTCTGGTTTGATTAGAACAAATAAGAAATTGCCAAATCTCCAAACATGGTAAACTGGAACCACTTCTGTTTAAAGTGGGATAACTTCTATGATATTGATTCAATTTCAGGGTGATTCTCCACTAATTTATGAGTCCAAATCAAGCTTCTTACATCTTGATTCATTCTTTTTTTATTAGAATTAAGAAGAAATTGACAAAATTTCAAACAGGGTAAACTGGAATCACTTCATTTAATAGTAGGATAATTTATTTGTCATAACTCCTATGATATTAATTCAACTTCAGGGTGATTATCCACTGATTTATGAGTCCAAATCGTGATTTATGAAGAAATTGGCAAATCTCCAAACATGGTAAAATAGAATCACTTTGGTTAAAACTGTGATAACTTCTTCGTCATAACTCATATGATATTGATTCAAATTCAGGGCGATTATCCACTGATTTATGAGTCCAAGTCAATGGTCTTACATCTTTATTCATTATGGTTTGATTAGAATCAAGAAGAAATTGCCAAACCTCCAAACAGGATAAATTGAAATCACTTCGTTTAAAAGTGAAATAACTTCTTCATCATAACTCCTATGATATTGATTCAACTTCATGGTTATTATCCACTTATTTGTGAGTCCAAATCAATCTCCTTACATCTTGATTCATTCTGTTTTTATTAAAATCAAGAGGAAATTGCCAAATCGCCAAATAGGGTAAATTGGTATCACGTTGGTTAAAAGTGGGATAACTTCTTCATCATAACTCCTATGATATTGACTCAACTTCAGGATGATTATCCACTGATTTAAAAGTAAAAATCAATCTCATTAGAATGTGATTAATTCTGGTTTGATTAGAATAAAGAAAAATTGCCAAATCTCCAAACATGATAAACTAGAATCACTTCAGTTGAATGAGAGATAACTTTTCCATCATAATTCCTATGATATTGATTCAACCTCAGGGTGATTCTCCACTAATTTATGAGTCCAAACAAAGCTTCTTAGATCGTGATTCATTATTGTTTGATTAGAATCAAGAAGAAATTGATAAATCTCCAAACATGATAAACTGGAATCACTTCGGTTAAAAGTGGGATAACTTCTTCATCATAACTCCTATGATATTGATTCAACTTCAGGTTTATTATACACTGATTTATGAGTTCAAATCAAGCTTCTTAGATCTTCATTCTGATTTGAATAGAATGAAGAAGAAATTTTCAAATCTCAAAACAGGATAAATTGCAATCACTTTGGTTAAATGTGAGATAACTTCTTCATCATAACTCTTATGATATTGATTCAACTTCAAGGTAATTCTCCGCTGATTTATGAGTCCAAATTAAGATTCTTACATCTTGATTCAATCTTTTTTTATTAGAATCAAGAAGAAATTGCGAAAGCTCCAAATAAGATAAACTGGAATCACATCGGTTGAATTTGAGATAACTTCTTCATCATAACTCCTATGATATTGATTCAAATTCAGGGTGATTATCCACTGATTTATGATTCCAAATAAGATTCTTACATCTTGATTCATTCTGGTTTGATTAGAATCAAGAACAAATTATCAAATCTCCAAACAGGATAAACTGGAATCACTTCGGTTGAACGTGAGATAACTTCATCATCATAACTCCTATGATATTGATTCAACCTAAGGGTGATTCTCAACTGATTTATGAGTCCAAACCAAGATTCTTAGATCTTATTATAGTTTGATTAGAATCAAGAAGAAATTGTCAAATCTCCAAACATGATAAACTGAAATCACTTCGTTTAAAAGTCGGATAACTTCTTCATCCTAACTCCTATGATATTGATTCAACTTCAGGGTTTTTATCCACTTATTTGTGATTAAAAATAAATCTTCTTACGTCTTGATTCATTCTGGTTTGATTAAAATCAAGAGGAAATTGCCAAATCGCCAAAAAGGGTAAATTGGAATCACTTCGTTTAAAAGTGGGATAACTTCTTCATCATAACTCCTATGACATTGATTAAAGTTCAGGATGATTATCCACTGATTTATAAGTAAATATCAATCTCATTAGATTGTGATTAATTCTGGTTTGATTAGAATCAAGAAGAAATTGCCAAATCTCCAAACATGATAAACTAGAATCAATTCAGTTGAATGTGAGATAACTTTTCTAACTCCTATGATATTGATTCAACCTCAGGGTGATTCTCCACATATTTATGATTCCAAATCAAGATTCTTACATCTTGATTCATTCTGGTTTGATTTGAATCAAGAAACAGTTGCCAAATCTCCAAACATGATAAACTGAAATCACTTCAGTTGAATGTGAGATAATTTCTTCATCATAACTCCTATGATATTGATTCAACCTCAGGATAATTCTCCACTGATTTATGAGTCCAAACCAATCTTCTTAGATCGTGATTCATTCTGGTTTGATTAGAATCAATAAGAAATCGCTTAATCTCCAAACAGGATAAACTGGAATCACTTCGGTTAAATGTGAGATATCTTCTTCATCATAACTCCTATGATATTGATTCAAATTCAGGGTGACTATCCACTGATTTATGAGTCCAAATAAAGATTCCTACATCATGATTCATTATTATTTGATTAGAATCAAGAAGAAATTTCTAAATCTCCAATAAGGTAAATTGGAATCACTTCGGTTAAAAGTGGGACAACTTCTTCATCATAACTCCTATGATACTTATTCAACTTCAGGACTGATTTATGACTACAAATAAAGGTCCTTAGATTTGATTCTTTCTGGTTTGCCAATAATCAAGAAGAATTTGACAAATATCCAAATAGGATAAACTGGAATCATTTCGGTTGCGTATGAGATAACTTTTTCAGCAAAAATCCTATGATATTGATTCAACTTAAGGGTGATTCTACACTGATTTATGAGTACCAATCAAGCTTCTTACATCGTGATTCATTCTGGTTTTATTAGAATCCAGAACCAAATGCCAAATCTCCAAACATGGTAAACTGGAATCACTTCGGTTAAAAGTAGGATAACTTCTTCATCATAACTCCTATGATACTTATTCAAATTCATTGTTATTATACAATGATTTATTATTCAAAATCAAGATTCATACATAGTGATTCATTCTGGTTTGATTTGAATCAAAAAGAAATTGCCAAATCTCCAAACAGGGTTGACTGTGAGATAACTTCTTCATCATAACTCCTATGATAGTGATTCACTTCAGGGTGATTCTCCACTGATATATGATTCCAAATCAACATTCTTACATCGTGATTCATTCTGGTTTGATTAGAATAAACAAGAAATTGCTAAATCTCCAAACAGGATAAACTAGAATCACTTCGGTTAAAATTGGGATAACTTCATCTTCATAACTCCTATGATATTAATTCAACTTCAAGGTGATCATCAACGGATTTACGAGTCCAAATCAAGATTATAACATCTTGATTCATTCTGTTTTGATTAGAATCAAGAAGAAATTGCCAAACAGGGTAAATGGGAATTACTTCATGTAAAAGTGGGATAACTTCTTCATCAAAACTCCTATGATATTACTTCAACTTCAGGGTGATTATCGAGTAATTTTAGATTCCAAATCAAGCCTCTTACATAGTGATTTATTCTGGTTTGATCATAATCAAGAAGAAATTGCCAAAACTCCAAGCAAGGTAAACTGGAATCACTTCAGTTAAAAGTGGGATAACTTCATCATCATAACTCCTATGATATTAATTCAACTTCAGTGTGTTTATCCACTGATTTATAAGTACAAATCAAGCTTATAACATCTTGATTCATTCTGGTTTGATTAGAATAAAGAAGAAATTGTCAAATAGCCAAACATGGTAAACTGGAATCACATCGGGTAAAACTGAGATAACTTCCAAAACCCCTATTATATTGATTCAATTTCAGGGTGACTCTCCACTGATTTCAGATTCCAAATCAAGCCTCATAGAAAGCTATTCATTCCGGTTTGATTAGAATCAAGAAGAAATTGCCAAATCTCTAAACATGGTAAAGTGGAATCACTTCTGTTAAAAGTGGACTAACTTCTTCATCATAACTCTTATGATATTGATTAACCTTCAGTGTGATTATCCACTGATATTTTATTCCAAATCAAGCCTCTTATATAGTGATTCAATCTGGTTTGACTAGAATCAAGAAGAAATTATCAAATCTCCAAACAGGGTAAACTGGAATCACTTCGATTAAAAGTGGGATAACTTCTTCATCACAACTCCTATGATGTTGATTCAACATCATGGTGATTCTCCAATGATTTATGAGTCCGAATCAAGCTTGTTACATCTTGATCCATTCTGTTTTGATTAAAACAAATAAGAAATTACCAAATCTCCAAACAGGGTAAACTGGAATAACTTCGCTTAAATGTGAGATAACTTTTTCATTATAACTCCTATGATAGTGATTAAACTTCAGGGTGATTCTGCACTGATATATGAGTCCCAATCAAGCTTCTTACATCGTGATTCATTCTGATTTGACTAGAATCAAGAAGAAATTGCAAAATCGGCAAACATGGTTAACTGGAATCACTTCGGTTAAAAGTAGGATAACTTCTTCATCATAACTCCTATGATATTGATTCAACTTCAGGGTGATTGTCCACTGATTTTAGAAGTCCAAATAAAGCTTATTAGATCTTGATTCATTCTGATTTGATTAGTATCAAGAAGAAATTACCAAATCTCAAAACATGATAAATTGGAATCACTTCGGTTGAATGTGAGTTCTTCATCATAACTCTTATGATATTGATTCAACTTCAAGTTGATTCTCTACTGATTTATGAGTACAAATCATGCTTCTTACATCGTGATTCATTCTGGTTTCATTAAAATCAAGAAGAAATTGGCAAATCGTCAAACAGGGTAAACTGGAATCACTTCGGTTAAAAGTAAGATAACTTCTTCGTCATAACTCATATGATATTGATTCAAATTCAGGGTGATTATCCACTGATTTATGAGTCCAAATAAAGCTTCTAACATCTTGATTCATTCTGGTTTGATTAGAATTAAGAAGAAATTGACAATTCCCCAAACATGATAAACTGGAATCACTTCGGTTAAAAGTGGGATAACTTCTTTATCATAACTCCTATGATATTGATTCAACTTTAGGGTAATTCTCAAATGACTTATTATTACAAATCAAGGTTCTTGCATCTTGATTCATTCTGGTTTGATTAGAATCAATAAGAAATTCTCAAATCTCCAAACAGGGTAAACTTGATTCACTTCTTCATCATAACTTCTATGATATTGATTCAACTTCAGGGTAATTCTACACTGATTTATGAGTCCCAATCAAGATTCTTACATCGTGATTTATTCTGGTATGATTAAAATCAAGAAGAAATTGTCAAATCGCCAAACATGGTAAACTGAAATTAATTTAGTTAAAACTGGGCTAACTTCTTTATCAAAACTCCTATGAAATTGATTCAACTTCAGGGTGATTATCCACTGATTTAAGATTCCAAATCAATCTTCTTACATCGTGATTAATTCTGGTTTGATTAGTATCAAAAAGAAATTGCCAAATATCCAAACATGGTAAACTGGAATCACTTCATTTAAAAGTTGGATAGCTTCTTCATCATGACTCCTATGATATTTATTCAACATCAAGGTGACTATCCACTGATTTATGAGTCTAAATAAAGCTTCTAACATCTTAATTCATTCCTGTTTGATTAGAATCAAGACGAAATTGACCAATCTCCAGACATGGTAAGCTCGAATAACTTCGGTTAAAAGTGGGATAATTTCTTCATCATAACTGCTATGATATTGATTCAATTTCAGGGTGATTCTCAAATGACTTATTATTCCAAATCAAGCTTCTTACATCTTGATTCATTCTGGTTTGATTAGAACAAATAAGAAATTGCCAAATCTCCAAACATGGTAAACTGGAACCACTTCAGTTTAAAGTGGGATAACTTCTATGATATTGATTCAATTTCAGGGTGATTCTCCACTAATTTATGAGTCCAAATCAAGCTTCTTACATCTTGATTCATTCTTTTTTTATTAGAATTAAGAAGAAATTGACAAAATTTCAAACAGGGTAAACTGGAATCACTTCATTTAATAGTAGGATACTTTATTTGTCATAACTCCTATGATATTAATTCAACTTCAGGGCGATTATCCACTGATTTATGAGTCCAAATCGTGATTTATGAAGAAATTGGCAAATCTCCAAACATGGTAAAATAGAATCACTTTGGTTAAAACTGTGATAACTTCTTCGTCATAACTCATATGATATTGATTCATATTCAGGGCGATTATCCACTGATTTATGAGTCCAAGTCAATGGTCTTACATCTTTATTCATTATGGTTTGATTAGAATCAAGAAGAAATTGCCAAACCTCCAAACATGATAAACTGAAATCACTTCATTTAAAAGTGAAATAACTTCTTCATCATAACTCCTATGATATTGATTCAACTTCATGGTTATGATCCACTTATTTGTGAGTCCAAATCAATCTCCTTACATCTTGATTCATTCTGTTTTTATTAAAATCAAGAGGAAATTGCCAAATCGCCAAATAGGGTAAATTGGTATCACGTTGGTTAAAAGTGGGATAACTTCTTCATCATAACTCCTATGATATTGACTCAACTTCAGGATGATTATCCACTGTTTTAAAAGTAAAAATCAATCTCATTAGAATGTGATTAATTCTGTTTTGATTAGAATAAAGAAAAATTGCCAAATCTCCAAACATGATAAACTAGAATCACTTCAGTTGAATGAGAGATAACTTTTCCATCATAATTCCTATGACATTGATTCAACCTCAGGGTGATTCTCCACTAACTTATGAGTCCAAACAAAGCTTCTTAGATCGTGATTCATTATTGTTTGATTAGAATCAAGAAGAAATTGATAAATCTCCAAACATGATAAACTGGAATCACATCGGTTAAAAGTGGGATAACTTCTTCATCATAACTCCTATGATATTGATTCAACTTCAGGTTTATTATACACTGATTTATGAGTTCAAATCAAGCTTCTTAGATCTTCATTCTGATTTTAATAGAATCAAGAAGAAATTTTCAAATCTCAAAATAGGATAAATTGCAATCACTTTGGTTGAATGTGAGATAACTTCTTCATCATAACTCTTATGATATTGATTCAACTTCAAGGTAATTCTCCGCTGATTTATGAGTCCAAATTAAGATTCTTACATCTTGATTCAATCTTTTTTTATTAGAATCAAGAAGAAATTGCGAAAGCTCCAAATAAGATAAACTGGAATCACATCGGTTGAATGTGAGATAACTTCTTCATCATAACTCCTATGATATTGATTCAAACTCAGGGTGATTATCCACTGATTTATGATTCCAAATAAGATTCTTACATCTTTATTCATTCTGGTTTGATTAGAATCAAGAACAAATTATCAAATCTCCAAACAGGATAAACTGGAATCACTTCGGTTGAACGTGAGATAACTTCATCATCATAACTCCTATGATATTGATTCAACCTAAGGGTGATTCTAAACTGATTTATGAGTCCAAACCAAGCTTCTTAGATCTTATTATAGTTTGATTAGAATCAAGAAGAAATTGTCAAATCTCCAAACATGATAAACTGAAATCACTTCGTTTAAAAGTCGGATAACTTCTTCATCCTAACTCCTATGATATTGATTCAACTTCAGGGTTTTTATCCACTTATTTGTTATTAAAAATAAATCTTCTTACATCTTGATTCATTCTGGTTGATTAAAATCAAGAGGAAATTGCCAAATCGCCAAAAAGGGTAAATTGGAATCACTTCGTTTAAAAGTGAGATAACTTCTTCATCATAACTCCTATGACATTGATTAAAGTTCAGGATGATTATCCACTGATTTATAAGTAAATATCAATCTCATTAGATTGTGATTAATTCTGGTTTGATTAGAATCAAGAAGAAATTGCCAAATCTCCAAACATGATAAACTAGAATCAATTCAGTTGAATGTGAGATAACTTTTCTAACTCCTATGATATTGATTCAACCTCAGGGTGATTCTCCACATATTTATGATTCCAAATCAAGATTCTTACATCTTGATTCATTCTGGTTTGATTTGAATCAAGAAGCAGTTGCCAAATCTCCAAACATGATAAACTGAAATCACTTCAGTTGAATGTGAGATAATTTCTTCATCATAACTCCTATGATATTGATTCAACCTCAGGATAATTCTCCACTGATTTATGAGTCCAAACCAATCTTCTTAGATCGTGATTCATTCTGGTTTGATTAGAATCAATAAGAAATCGCTTAATCTCCAAACAGGATAAACTGGAATCACTTCGGTTAAATGTGAGATATCTTCTTCATCATAACTCCTATGATATTGATTCAAATTCAGGGTGACTATCCACTGATTTATGAGTCCAAATAAAGATTCTTACATCATGATTCATTATTTTTTTATTAGAATCAAGAAGAAATTTCCAAATCTCCAATAAGGTAAATTGGAATCACTTCGGTTAAAAGTGGGACAACTTCTTCATCATA
>CAJHQQ010003054.1:0-51976 GCA_905132885.1 Moricandia moricandioides
TACATATCCGTGCTTCTTATTCCCTATAATTCATTGAGCTTGAAACTCTAGATATAGCATATTTACATTTGCATCTAGTTAGTTTAATAGCATATTCTTTGACTTGGTTAAACTTTGCGAGCATGGAAGAAATTCCTGAGGAACTCAGCATCTCTCCTGGTTTTATATTCATCATTCCGAGACCAGATCAACGTGTATGGAATCCTCTTATGGGGTATTATTGCGTATACGAGTCTAGATTCCAGAATTACTCCAAGTTGTGGTTCTTGATCCCACACCTGATCACGTCTTACTTTAAAAGACATGACATCTCATTATCACAACTGATGACTGGATCAATTAGGATTGCTGGGACATTGATGGTTTTAGCCACTGAGATCGGCGTTTCAAATGGCATCAGGGTCTTTGAGGAAATAACAACAGTTATGGTGAAGAAGAACAGTTACATTTATATGAATATGAGGACCGATCATAAGAACCTGACCAATCATCCTTCCAAAACTCGTGAGTTGTCTTGATATTAGTTTAATATTAAAAGCAATGGGGTATTTTTCGCAGAACCTCCTGTTTACTCTCAGGTTTTGTGGAGTCCGAGAATCGGTAGATAGTAAACATCGTATCTCTCCTCGGCAAAAATACCTTTTTAGTTTTTCATTTTCTATTGTTTTTAAGTTTGGCATCCTAATTTGGGAGAATATCAGCAGAATTTCTTTCAAGAACTCATATAAGTTAGGGCTCTCAGTCATTAAACTTGGTCAAAAAATCAGCGACGAAAGGATCAAACAAAGTCTTAACCGTATAGTGAAAGGCAGTCCTCTCTTTTAAATATTTTTTCTTGTACACTACATTCTTCTGAACCATTTTTCTTTGTGCAGTTGACTGAGGTTCTAGCATTACTTGCTCAAAAGACTGTGGGAAGAATCCAAAAGCACCGAAGAAGAATATGGGGAAAGTTAAGAAAGATATTCCCATATATGAAGATTTTTGGGGGAAGAAGTGGATCTCGGAACCATGAATCCAATGCATATTCTCCACGGGATAGGATCTGAGGCTCACACAGTCCTCATTCTGACTACCGAATCCTCAAGTCAAAGAAAAAGAAAACCAAATCCGAAAAGAAGTAGAAAACCATATCTGCAGCATCTGCAGAGAAGGACGCATAACCGTTTACAGTACAATCTCCTCATCATGCCGATGAGAGGAAGAAAAATGCCGAGGATGACGTTTGGCAAGTGGACCCTCCTGAAAATCACGGCGAAGCTCCAATCAATAAGGCCAACGAGTAAATCATGAATATGATTGTCCCATCAGCTGTGAAGCGTATGTTCGCTGATGAATCTGTACATCCTCCTTTTCCAAAAAGGCATCGGGTCAAATATCTGATAGAGTGGAGTTCCAATACACGAAGGTCTCCCTGGATAAATGTCAAGAAACAGCCCACACCGGGATCATTTTAAGTACCACTTCTGATTTTTTTGCTAGTTAGTACGATGTCAGTTTCTTTCTTCTCTGAATGTCTTGTTTCACATGTTTATTTTGTCAGTACACAGCACACATAGACGTCATGGAGGCGGATTACGAGACTGCGCTGAAGAAGACAACTGAACTCTGCAAGCCCAATAAATTGCTAAGGCCAAGAAGGAGCATATCAAAAGGTTAAAGCGGAAATGCATGTGTTTGAGGAAAAATCTAAGGAGTTAGTATCCAAAAAATAACCGCCCCACCACTGATCTCAAGTCGTCAAACAAGAAGTACGTGAACCTTGAGAAGGCGCTAAATGCCTCGAATGCAGCAATTCAAGAACTGATGTTCGAGAGAGATGCACTTGCCTTGAATTTGAAGAAAGAGACAGACCAGTTGAGGAGGTCCCGCGAGGAAGAAGTCATTCTGGAGAGGCATCGTGTGGAGACCGAAATGTCGGCAAAATTCCTTTCTCGTTTTGGAGTAGTTCCGTAATTTTTTTTCGAAACAAGAAGTCATGCAGAAAAAGTTACTCCTTCTCTGCCAAGCTTCTGACGCGAAGAACTATATTGGAAAATTGTTCTTAGAGGGCCTGGAAGTCGCTAAAGATATCATGGATCAACTTGTCCTTGATGAGGCGAACTATGAAATATAGATTAACGACATTGAAGCCATCACTACTGAAGACAATGAATATGTTTTCTTTCCTATCCTGGATAACCCCGCTGCGGAGCTTCCTGCACCGATTGTTGGTAATCAGTACAGCATGAATATTGTTTTTACATCTGCTGAGATTCTTTCTGGTCTGCATTCATTTGAAACCAAGGATCCTCCAGGCCAAAATCAAGGTCAGGATCGAACTAGAGTATCAACAAATGACTGCAGATGAAGTCCAAGACGAGGATCCTTTAGAAGGGATTCCTGGTGAAGTTCTCCCGACAATGATTATTAATGAGGTTGTGGAGAACCCTGACGATCTGACTAGCAAGCCGAACAAGGATGCTCATCCTTCTGAGTCTACTGCAAAGAAGTCTATGCATGAGGATCAATGGACTCAACCGTTTTCATTTTATTTGTTTTGTAATGACCTTCTGTTTATGCACGGTTTTTTTGCCTCCGAAATCTGCTTCTCGGATTTATTATATCACTTTCAAAGTTATCTATCTCGTCAGAAAATATATCAAGTGCCTTTGAATTTCAGATTTAGATCCGAATATACCGGCTAAGTGTATATTGAATACATGTCTAACATGCTATAAATACGAGTTTACTATGTCAAACGTATAAGTCATTGAACTCTCTATCCTGAGAAATTAAATATGACGTTCTGGATAAGTTTCTGATCATGACATAGGCAATATGTCGTCAACACGAATTACACAATTTTTTTCTAATGCTGTCTGAATTCGGCATAATACGTAGTTATATTCTTTTAGTAAAAACAGTTATGCAACTGTTTTCAGATCAGCCGAGTTTACTATCTCAGATGTATTGGTCACTCAAATCTGCATTCCCTTTGATAATGAGATGTGGGCATATAATCCAGCTTGGAAAGTTTACTGAGGTACCACTGTTTCTTTCAACTCGAATGTAGTGTGAATCACAGTCGAATGTACGTTTAGGTCATGCAACTATGTTTTAACATAGAACAGAGTTGACTGTGACATGTTTAAGTCATCCAGATCGGTGAGTTCAATTAAACTAATATTTATTTTCAATTCGGCATAACAAAAAAACGAGCTTAATGTGACACATTTTTTAATCATTCAACTCTGCAAGCTAACTCTGACACTGACATGTATTTCAACTCTTCCGTTAAACTTTATATTTTTTATAGCTGAACCCGTAAGGGCTGCCTTTATACCCCCAAAGATGTTCAAACCCTCCGTAGTTCCTTTTTAGCACGAGATGTGTGCTCTTATTTGAAGTACCATTTGAGGTTCATCGAGTTTCAGGAACACGGTATGGATTCTCTGAACAATGTCTCAGGCGATAGACGATGGGTTTGACAACTTTGATGATCTTATATGGCCTTACACATTGGTTTCAAGCTTGACAAACCTCCACTCTTATGCATTTTAAAACACTTTTCTCTAAATGAGATCGGCAAGTTGAAGGACCCTTGCCTGAATCTTTGTTTTTAATAACTCTCAGCAAGGTGTTGATAATTCTGGATTCAAAAGAGTGCTTGATCTTGGCTTTCTTCTCTTTCTTCCAAAGATAGAGCATCATTTATTTGTTGAGTTGGATGTTTTGAGGCATCTTAGATCTATGAAGACTAGAGACATTGACCTTGGCAGGGGTCATTGCTTCCACTCCTACGCCAAATAGAACGGAGCTTTGTTAGGTTCTTCTCTAGGTTTCCTTCTGTGTGACCAAAGGAAACCATCTAATTAGTCAGCCTAGTGAACTTTCTTAAGTTCAAGGAGTTTCTTGATTCTGTCGATAATGACTTTGTTGGTCGCCTCAGCTTGTCTATTGTCTTAAGGGTATCTCAGCGTGGATTTTCTCAAACAGATTAACCATCTATCGCAGAAACCAAATAAATTATTATAGGTGAACTGAGAACTTTTATCGTGATGATCTCGTAAGAAAGTCCGTGGAGGCAGATGATGTACTTCAGCGGTAACTTAACATAATGCCTTTGCCTTCACCAACTCTTTTAATATTTTGTCATTACAAGTAAGAAGCATCGCTGCCTTGCACTCAACAAAAGGAAAAAAAAAATCCATTTCCCAATGCATAAATGGATAAATAGAATACTTGATATCATTAACTTGGTAGGACAGTGAATGTTCGGAGCATGTCTCTGGCATTTCTCACACGTTTATGCATACTATTGCAATCTACTACCATAGCTGGCCAAAAGTATCCATGTCATTTGATTTGTAGGCAAGAGCTCTGTAACATCCCGAGTTGTGATATATGGAAAGGCTTATGAGAATTGATTTGGCTACCTATGTCACCAAAGTTGACTTACCTTTTCCGTCACACATCCGTTTAGAACTCCAGGGTTAAGCGTGCTTATGCTGGAGTAGTGAAAGGATGGGTGACCTATCGGGAAGTGATTCGCGATACCGTGCGAGTGAGGCCAAAACACGGGGAAAGGTCGGGTGGTGATTGCAGGGACAGTAAACAATGATTTCGAGCTTTGGAAAAATTTACGCACCGACCGTTGGAATGGGATGGGCCCCACGGGCCGAGAGAACGGGCGTGGGTGGCTCATTAGTCGTGGGCGGTTGGGGCGTTACAAGTGGTATCAGAGCTGGTTAGCCATCTCAGTTCTGACCTGAGAGGCGTCTTGAGACCTGTCAGGGGCGCAACGAGGGCGTTGCGTTCTTTGAGAGGGGGTGAATTGTAACATCCCGAGTTGTGATATATGGAAAGGCTTAAGAGAATTGATTTGGCTACCTATGTCACCAAAGTTGACTTACCTTTTCCGTCACACATCCGTTTAGAACTCCAGGGTTAAGCGTGCTTATGCTGGAGTAGTGAAAGGATGGGTGACCTATCGGGAAGTGATTCGCGATACCGTGCGAGTGAGGCCAAAACACGGGGAAAGGTCGGGTGGTGATTGCAGGGACAGTAAACAATGATTTCGAGCTTTGGAAAAATTTACGCACCGACAGTTGGAACGGGATGGGCCCCACGGGCCGAGAGAGCGGGCGTGGGTGGCCCATTAGTCGTGGGCGGTCGGGGCGTTACAAGTGGTATCAGAGCTGGTTAGCCATCTCAGTTCTGACCTGAGAGGCGTCTTGAGACCTGTCAGGGGCGCAACGAGGGCGTTGCGTTCTTTGAGAGGGGGTGAATTGTAACATCCCGAGTTGTGATATATGGAAAGGCTTAAGATAATTGATTTGGCTACCTATGTCACCAAAGTTGACTTACCTTTTCCGTCACACATCCGTTTAGAACTCCAGGGTTAAGCGTGCTTATGCTGGAGTAGTGAAAGGATGGGTGACCTATCGGGAAGTGATTCGCGATACCGTGCGAGTGAGGCCAAAACACGGGGAAAGGTCGGGTGGTGATTGCAGGGACAGTAAACAATGATTTCGAGCTTTGGAAAAATTTACGCACCGACCGTTGGAATGGGATGGGTCCCACGGGCCGAGAGAACGGGCGTGGGTGGCTCATTAGTCGTGGGCGGTCGGGGCGTTACAAGTTGTGACAGCCCTCCCCGTGGGATCCAGCTGGCGCTGCAGCGCATCGACCCTAACCCCTCCCCTGTGATACAACCTGCCCGAAATCACCCCTAGGCCTCGGCTCACAGGTGGGTTATTGGTGCGCTTGGCGCTACTCGAACCCAAGACCTCACCCTTTAACAGCACTCCTACAGAGAAGCTGTCACCAATTGTCCTGCAGATCAATTGGTGACAGCTTCTCTGTAGGAGTGCTGTTAAAGGGTGAGGTCTTGGGTTCGAGTAGCGCCAAGCGCACCAATAACCCACCTGTGAGCCGAGGCCTAGGGGTGATTTCGGGCAGGTTGTATCACAGGGGAGGGGTTAGGGTCGATGCGCTGCAGCGCCAGCTGGATCCCACGGGGAGGGCTGTCACAAAAAAGTCGACTTTTATATAACGGCCTACCCCACAACTGGGCGGATCAGCCGGCTCTGCAGTGCACCGACCCTAACCCCTCCCCTGTGATACAACCTGCCCGAATTCACCCTAGGCCTCGGCTCACAGGTGGGTTATTGGTGCGCTTGGCGTTACTCGAACCCAAGACCTCACCCTTTAACAGCACTCCCACAGGACAAGCTGTCACCAATTGATCTGCAAATTGTAACGACCGTGACCCAGCTTCCATGTAAACCGGTATTGGTTTACTTTAAATTATAATTATTTTTAGAAAACCAAACCAAGCCGTACTTTCCTTTTTATTAATCATGTATATTATTTCTATACTTATATGTATTCGTATGTCTTTCTCTAAACCTAAAGACGTGAGCCGCCTCTATTAATATACTTAACTCACTCCCCATACATTCTTCTTACGTTCTCCTTCTTCCTCCTCTTCTATTATTCTCTTATTCTCCATTCCTTCATTCCTTCATCCTTTATGTGATCATTTGTGGAATGATTAGGCGTTCTTTTTAATTGTCGTCTCCGTTCATCACCGACGGATCAACACCGTTGCAGCCTTGTCATCACGCCTCATGCCGTCATGGTGGCGTTCTATGCCGTCATGGTGGTGCATGTAGCAGATCCGTGTGGTGGAGAACATGACCCAGACGAGTAGAGAAGGTGAAGATGGAGCCATCATCTCAACGCATCAATCGCCGATCTGCATCGCCGTGTTTTCTTTTTGACCACCGGTGGTGTATCCGTTGTCACCGGAGACGTTGCCGTGTTGTCGGAGATGGAGTCTTGTCCTTAACCAAGGAGAAACATAAAATTAGGGTAAGCTTTACCTCTTGCTTGTGCACCAAGCTTCCCTTCTTCCAATTTAGTAAACGCATGCCACCATCGTTGTAAACCGTAAGCTTATACGTATGTTTCAGTTTCCTTGTTATTATTCTTATTTATTGTATATCAAGTAAGCATTGGCCCTAGTTTAATATATTTATTATTATTATATCTATTGCTTTGTGTATAATTTCCGACCTGACTTATTGTGGCGAGAAATGAGGCTCATGGCGAAACTCCAAATTTTGTTGTTTCAAGTCATCTTGTTATTTTCGATATGCTTCACGATCTCCGTTATGGCAAAGGTGAGGGCTATTCCCAAACTTCTCGTACACGGCTTAGGATTTTGAATAAACATAATTTATTTCTAATATGTTCCGTCTTCGTGAATTGAGTCTATTAGAGTTTGCTTGTCTAGTTATTAGGTTCTCTGTTAAACCGGATATAAGATGTTAGAGGGTTCAACATTGCTTGTTCTTTGCTAATTGTTATTAAATATATATATGTATATATATATATATATATATATATATAATTATAAATATCTGTTGAGAATTGAGGTGAAAGGTTGTGGTCGACTACGGAGACGTACTTCTGTAGGGCGGTTTGCGACCAGTGTGTTTTGTGAGATGTCGTGGCATAGCATAGTCGACCTGTTGTTGCCACGGCTGTAGGTCGATAAATCGTCTTCGGGCGTGTGTTACCGAGCACATATTCGGCGTTGTTTGTGAGATGCTGTGGCACAGCGTAGTCGACCTGTTGTTGCCACGGCTGTAGGTCGATAAATCGTCTTCGGGCGTGTGTTACCGAGCACATATTCGGCGTTGTTTAGTGAGATGCTATGGCACAGCGTAGTCGACCTGTTGTTGCCACGGCTGTAGGTCGATAAATCGTCTTCGGGGCGTGTGTTACCGAGCACTTATTCGGCGTTGTTTTTGGCCTGTTAGTGGGCAGCGGGTGTGTATCTCGCTAGGACCATTGTTTGTTCTTTGGGTACTTTAGGTATCGTGTTTGTTACGTGTTAAAAGTAAATTATATTTATTCAGAGTGTTATGACCGGGTCCATGGACTTCGGGTTTAGCTCCCCATACCTCACTGAGTGACTCCCCTGTTGCTCACCCCTCTTTTTCCCCGTTTCAGGTGACCATCACGAGTAGTCGGATATCTGGACGGTTTGGTGTCTTTGGGATCTTTTTATTTTGGTTTTATTCGACATTTCCATTTGTAATATTTTTGTTTTTTTTTAAATTTGAAAATAATTTATCCGCTTTTATTTTATTAGATGTTTCAATATTTTATTAGATATTTTATAAATCGGTTTAATTCGATATTTTACATAAGTAACACGCCGTTCCCGAAAGAGGAGGAGACGGGTGTTACAATTTGGTATCAGAGCGGGTTTCGTCCCGGCTCCGACCCGGGATGACGATTTTTGGGACGCGGTGTTAAACAATTTTTAATTTTTTTTTAGGATTGGGAGTTTTCAGAAAAAAAAATGACACCGTTTTATTTGTTTCTCATATCGTGTTCTTCTTCCTTCGTATCCGTTGAAGTTCTTTCGGGTTCCATTTAGAATTCGGGACGAATTCCGATTAAGTGGGAGAGAATTGTAACGACCGTGACCCAGCTTCCATGTAAACCGGTATTGGTTTACTTTAAATTATAATTATTTTTAGAAAACCAAACCAAGCCGTACTTTCCTTTTTATTAATCATGTATATTATTTCTATACTTATATGTATTCGTATGTCTTTCTCTAAACCTAAAGACGTGAGCCGCCTCTATTAATATACTTAACTCACTCCCCATACATTCTTCTTACGTTCTCCTTCTTCCTCCTCTTCTATTATTCTCTTATTCTCCATTCCTTCATTCCTTCATCCTTTATGTGATCATTTGTGGAATGATTAGGCGTTCTTTTTAATTGTCGTCTCCGTTCATCACCGACGGATCAACACCGTTGCAGCCTTGTCATCACGCCTCATGCCGTCATGGTGGCGTTCTATGCCGTCATGGTGGTGCATGTAGCAGATCCGTGTGGTGGAGAACATGACCCAGACGAGTAGAGAAGGTGAAGATGGAGCCATCATCTCAACGCATCAATCGCCGATCTGCATCGCCGTGTTTTCTTTTTGACCACCGGTGGTGTATCCGTTGTCACCGGAGACGTTGCCGTGTTGTCGGAGATGGAGTCTTGTCCTTAACCAAGGAGAAACATAAAATTAGGGTAAGCTTTACCTCTTGCTTGTGCACCAAGCTTCCCTTCTTCCAATTTAGTAAACGCATGCCACCATCGTTGTAAACCGTAAGCTTATACGTATGTTTCAGTTTCCTTGTTATTATTCTTATTTATTGTATATCAAGTAAGCATTGGCCCTAGTTTAATATATTTATTATTATTATATCTATTGCTTTGTGTATAATTTCCGACCTGACTTATTGTGGCGAGAAATGAGGCTCATGGCGAAACTCCAAATTTTGTTGTTCAAGTCATCTTGTTATTTTCGATATGCTTCACGATCTCCGTTATGGCAAAGGTGAGGGCTATTCCCAAACTTCTCGTACACGGCTTAGGATTTTGAATAAACATAATTTATTTCTAATATGTTCCGTCTTCGTGAATTGAGTCTATTAGAGTTTGCTTGTCTAGTTATTAGGTTCTCTGTTAAACCGGATATAAGATGTTAGAGGGTTCAACATTGCTTGTTCTTTGCTAATTGTTATTAAATATATATATATATATATATATATATATATATATATATAATTATAAATATCTGTTGAGAATTGAGGTGAAAGGTTGTGGTCGACTACGGAGACGTACTTCTGTAGGGCGGTTTGCGACCAGTGTGTTTTGTGAGATGTCGTGGCACAGCATAGTCGACCTGTTGTTGCCACGGCTGTAGGTCGATAAATCGTCTTCGGGCGTGTGTTACCGAGCACATATTCGGCGTTGTTTTGTGAGATGCTGTGGCACAGCGTAGTCGACCTGTTGTTGCCACGGCTGTAGGTCGATAAATCGTCTTCGGGCGTGTGTTACCGAGCACATATTCGGCGTTGTTTAGTGAGATGCTATGGCACAGCGTAGTCGACCTGTTGTTGCCACGGCTGTAGGTCGATAAATCGTCTTCGGGCGTGTGTTACCGAGCACTTATTCGGCGTTGTTTTTGGCCTGTTAGTGGGCAGCGGGTGTGTATCTCGCTAGGACCATTGTTTGTTCTTTGGGTACTTTAGGTATCGTGTTTGTTACGTGTTAAAAGTAAATTATATTTATTCAGAGTGTTATGACCGGGTCCATGGACTTCGGGTTTAGCTCCCCATACCTCACTGAGTGACTCCCCTGTTGCTCACCCCTCTTTTTCCCCGTTTCAGGTGACCATCACGAGTAGTCGGATATCTGGACGGTTTGGTGTCTTTGGGATCTTTTTATTTTGGTTTTATTCGACATTTCCATTTGTAATATTTTTGTTTTTTTTAAATTTGAAAATAATTTATCCGCTTTTATTTTATTAGATGTTTCAATATTTTATTAGATATTTTATAAATCGGTTTAATTCGATATTTTACATAAGTAACACGCCGTTCCCGAAAGAGGAGGAGACGGGTGTTACAAGCTCATCCGCGGGAATGGTACCATGTTGCTCCTTCATGCGCCTCTTCCATGACTAGTCTAGTCTCTTTGCCATAGATGCATGCTAGAAATACATTTTTGGCTGTCCATCTGTTCAATTTTCCATCCATTCTGATGTAATGGATGCTCTGCGCTTCCCATTGGTCGTCCGGAAATGTGACATTGATCAGATACCGTAGGATAGGAATTCTCCAATCTTCTGTAATGACTTTGGCACAGAGATTAGGAATATTAGTATCCATATTAGTTGGCTCTGAATCATATGCAGTCTTGATCAGAGCAACAATAGCTGCAATCTCTGAAGCCAACGTGATACTTGGTTATTCAATCTTTTGGACCGGAATCGTCCTCTTTACTTGATCTTTGGGATTACTCCCTAATGTGGCAAGTGCATCTGTATGTGTATTCACTTCTTGGGAACATTTGTCAATTCGAAGAACTCAAATTCTTTGGCGAGATCTTGAATGACCTTTAGATAGGCATCCATTCTTTCATTTTTGGCATGGTAATTTCCATTGTATTGATTAGCAATGAGTTGTGAATCCCAGTAAGCCTAGATATGCTTTGCTTTAATTTATTTTGCTAGATGAAGTACCAAAATGACTGCTGTGTACTCTGTTTTGTTATTAGATGCCGCAAATCCCAGACAAAATGATTGTCAAACAAGTTTTCCTATGGGATATTATAGATGGACTCTGACCCGACTCTTTTATTGGCTAAAGCACCATCCACATGCATGATCCAGTTCTTTCATGGAAGGATCACTTCTTATTTGGCCTCTGGAGCTAGTTCGATTATTAAATCTCCAAGCACTTGAGAAAAACAGAGAGAGATCACATGTCAGAGAAAAAAAGGGAGAGAGATACAAAGTTCTCTGGTGAGTGAGAGATAGAGAGAGAGAGTTTCTCGGGTTTTCCGGTGAGCAAGCGTTAGTTCACCGAGCTCAGTAAATTCCGAGGAGTCCTTAGCCACAAATAGGATCACGGTTTTGCATCGAACTGGATAAAATCGTGATGTGTTCTTAGTTCTAGTTTGATATATTCTTGAACATTTACAAACCAAGTCCAATTGAGCTAATCAAATAACGAACGAGTCTACTACAAAACTTATAGTGAGGTGTATCAAAATATGCGGAAGTGTCTGTCTTTATTCTCAGCCAATCGGCATATATATATATATATATATATATATATATATATATATGTACACAAGTTAACCTAACTCCCAAGATATTGACAATGTAGAGAAATGGAAACTATACAAATATACATATACGAGAATATCAGAAACATAAAAGAAGATCTTCCAATACTCCCCCTCAAGTTGGAGCATAAGGATTCCGAATGTCCAACTTGTCTAAGAGAAATTCAAATTGGACGCATCCAAGGGGTTTAGTAAGTATATCATCTGGTTGTTACTTTGTTGAAATGTGTAACAACTTGATCAGAACAGCCAAAGAAACATCACACACAAAATGAATATCATTCTCAATGTGTTTCGTTCTTTTGATGCATTACCGGACTCGCATCAAGATGGAGAGCAGATTGGTTGTCACAGAGCAGAGAGATCGGTTGTTTGATCAAAACTCCAAAGAAAGTCATCAGTCCGCAAAGCCACTTTATCTCACTATTCGCATCGGCCGTAGACCGATACTCTACTTCACTCGAAGGCCGTGAAACCTGTTGTTTCTGTGTTCACCAAGAAATGGGAGAGCCATCAAGTAGAAATACATAGCTTGAGAGAGACCTTCGTGTATTTGGACATGAATCCCAATCAGAATCACAATAACCAGTGTGTGTAAGATCAGAATATGCTGTAACCCTTGACATGGTGTGCCTTTGAGATAGCTCACGACACACATCACTGCTTCCCAATGAGACACCTGTGGCGTCTGCATGAACTGAGATAGAATGTGGACTGCATAAGAAATCTCAGGACGAGTATAAATCAAATAAATCAGACGTCCAAAAATACAGCGATATTGTGATGGATCCGAGTAAAAATGCATAAATTGCTCTACCCAAATTATGATTTTGTTCCATCGGTACCACAACAGGTTTAGAACCTAATAAACCACATTCACTCACAATGTCAAGACTATATTTTCTTTGACAAAGAAAAATCCCTTCCATTTGTCATGCCACTTCAATACCCAAAAAATATCTGACAGCATCCAAGTTCTTCATTAACAACAAATGAGATAATCCATAAACGACTTGATAGTCTCAGTATGATTCCCACCAATCACCAAATCATCCACATACACCAAAACATATAACTCATTCGATGCACAAACCAGAGAGAATAACACGTAATATGAAGTAGACTGGCAAAATCCATATGCAAGGAGAGCTTTTTGAAACCTGGAGAACCAACATCTTGGAGACAGTTTCAAACCATAAAGTGATTTTAAAAGCTTGCAAACCTTTTTAGAAGAATTTTCTGAGAAACCTTGTGGAGGACGCAAATAAACTTCTTCCATAAATTCACCATGAAAAAAGCATTATGCACATCCATTTGATGTAGTTCCCACTTTCTGGTGGCAGCAGCTTTAAAGAAACTTTGAATTGTCGTCATTTTAGAAACTTTTGGAAAAGTTTCATCATAGTCAACACCCTCTTCTTGACTATATTCGAGAGCAACTACATGAGCTTTATAATGAGCTATTGTTCCATCAGTGTTATACTTTATGTTAAAAATGCTTACCACTAGGCAAATCCCTAAATTCCCATTCCTTATTATCCTCCAGTGCTTTTATTTCCGCAGCCATCGCATCCCTCTACTCTTGATACATCATAGCTTCGGAAAAAGATCATGGTTCACGTACCGCAGATATTTTGGCCAAAAATCCCTGATTATTGTTAGAGAAACGAGCACAAGATACATAGTTAGCCAACGAATACAGAGTACATGAACCAGAAGCTGATTGGAGCAATGAATGTGATGATGAGTGTGATGTGTCCTTAATACACCAAGCAGAATATGTCTGGTACAGTGAAAGTAACACTGATGTTTTCTTCTCTATATGTCCACGAGCAAGTACAGGTTCAACACTTGGAAATGTTGTCACAACCAGAGCATCAGAAGCAGTATGTGGAGTCTCACGTGCAGCCTCACTTTGACTTGCTTCACTTGAATTCAAAGGTAAAGGTTCCACTTCACTCCCCCCTTACTCGTGTATCTGATGTAGGAAAGCTCCCCCTTAATGGATATTGTGATGTCGTGGCGTCACCAATATACGCACTCGTATCATCCTCAGCGTATGGGCACGTCTGAGCAGTAATATCCACAGCTGGATCTTCACTATGCGTAATAGGACAGTCAAAAGGAAACATATCTTCATTAAAAACTACATCTCGTGTAACAATGTACTCACGAGGTTCCAATTCATAGACTCGCCCCCCCCCCTCCCCCTTTGATTATATGTATAACCAAGAAACACACACCTAATTGCTCGTTCATCGAACTTGTCGCAAACACGAGTTCCCTTATGAGCACAATAAAGACAACCAAAAATCTTGATATGTTTGCAACTCGCTGGTGCTCCGAAAACGATCTCATACGGTGTATTTCCATGCCGGACCGAGGATAGTGTTCTGTTGATCAAGTAACACGCAGTCAATACACAGCCTAGCCCCTCCCCCCCCCCCCCCCCCCCCCCCCCGCCCAAACTCAATTGGTATTGACTCTTGAAACTGTAAAGAACTAGCCACATTCAAAATGTGCGTGTGTTTTTGCTCCACACAACCATTCTGCTGAGGTGTACCGGCACATGATGTCTGATGAACAATTCCTGCATATGCAAAGAAAGGTTTAAGACACATGAACTCTTTGCTGTTATCACTGCGTATGATCTTGATCGGTTTGTCAAACTGCCAAACAGCCATTGCACAAAAATTTTGAAGATGCATAGAGACTTCACTTTTAGAACACATCAAGAACACCCAAAAAGCAAAAGAGCAAACATCCAAAATGGTGAGGAAAAAAAACAGAACCACATGCAGCCGATGTGTTGTAAGGTCCCCAAATACCACAATGAATGAATGAAAAAATCGATTCAGCCTTATTATCACTTTCATCAAAAGAGAAACGGGGTTGTTTAGCCCTTAAGTCACAAGGACTACTTTGATGACTACTACTTCCTAGATCGACAACATCTGATAAACTAGAAAGAACATAAACAGCAGGATGCCCAAGTCGCCTATGTCACAGCTCACGACCATTTACTGCACCCACTGCATTTGCTTGAACAGAAAACACCTCACGAAAATAATAGATCCCATCACACTCATCACCGCTCCAATCAGCATCTTCATTGAACGGTCCTGCAAGTAACAAAACTTCTCAGTAAACACAGAAATACACGGTTTATCCTTCAACAATCTTGCAACTGATAGCAAGTATTTCTCAATTCAGGAACAAAATAGACTGAAAGAAGAACAATAGAGCTCCCAAGTCTCAGTTTCCCTTGTTGAGAAGCAATCACCATATCTCCATTAGGAAGTCCAATAGGACATGGAGAAATATCAGAAATATTAAACAGCAGATAAGCAATAGTTACAATATTAATTACAATACCCGATAGACGATCAGCCGAACGAGTCTATAGAGAATTCTAGAGCTGAACCAAGTGTGTTACTTGATCATTTCTTAACATCAGACCAGTCCCATCTTCTGTGGAGATCGTATGATGTTTCTCAAAAGAACAACCAACACTGAATGCGCTCACATGATTAGCAGATCCTCACATGATTAGCTGATCCACGACCTCCCTTGATGCGGTTTGCATTGAATCCACCTCGACCAAACTGACTCAATCCAGAACCTCTACCTCCATTGCTACTCCACCATGAGGAATCTCTTCCACGACTAAGACCTCCTCTTTCACCTCGTATGTCAGGAAAACCATGCAGTTGGTAACAATATTGCACTGGAGGACCACTTCGACCCCAATAGAAGCATACGAAAGCACCACAACCTGCAACTGTGGTGTTTCTGTTTTGTGCCTGAGCCGAGAAACCCACAATCTCAGTTCGTGTTTCAGATACATTTGTGACACATTGGTGATGTTCTTCTTGCACAATCATTGAGAAGACTGCATTCAGAGATGGTGGTGGAACCATCTGATAAAGTTTGAACACCGATTCTCCTCACGAACACTCTCAAACTCAATCCAAAAGCACACCGATTCTTTATTGATTGATCACACACACACGATTACACTTTGTATCAAGAATCACGAGTCACTGGCCTAATCCAGACGACATTCTCCTCAAGTCAAATGACTCAATTTAAAATAAAAATCTGAGCTCAAATGAGCTTGTCTACTCATTATTTAAACACTCGACCGTCTCAACGACAAACCTTCTAAATGAGTCGGAGTCTTCACTTCTTATTCAATCTGATAGAACCAAAATCGAGCACCGTCCTTTTTGGTTCAAGGACACGGCCCAAAGTGGTGATCTTGTCAACCAGCTCGACCCAACCAAGGTTTCTCCACCAGGTCGTGCTGATCACACCGACCGAGCCGCACGTTCTGTCCACCGTATTGACCCGCGTACGTCTGGAATGGAGCTTCGGCTGGAGCCACGACCAGGAGACCGAACTGAACGTACCAGAGCTCGTCTTTCCCGACCAACTCGACATTCGAAGACCCACGGTCGAGCCAGACTTATCTTAGGTCGTG
Organism: Moricandia moricandioides; assembly: GCA_905132885.1. Taxonomy (NCBI): domain Eukaryota; kingdom Viridiplantae; phylum Streptophyta; class Magnoliopsida; order Brassicales; family Brassicaceae; genus Moricandia; species Moricandia moricandioides. The sequence goes on from CAJHQQ010003054.1 coordinate 16,182, forward strand.
AGGAAACCAAAGACGGGCATGCACTCTCATCCGCCGGACCATCCGGACAGTCCCGCATGCGTCCTTATCTTTACCCCGTGCATCCATCTCGTTCTGATGCATCTGGACGCTTCGACGAACCTTGACCAGGCTGTCTCAAAATCATCAGTTTGACTGGTTTTCATCATTTTCCGCAACTTTGACCAAGACTGCATCAATTTCTACAACTTTGACTCTCTAATAATTATCTAGTCATATGTTGTATTTTCTAGACATCATTTTCCGCACTTTCTTTATTGCTTTCTTTGACTACATCTAGTATAAATATGTAATCTCTACAATGAATAATATCAGTTCATTTTGGTTTCATTCTTGTTTCTTCTCTGAGTGAGAGAGAGAGAGTTCTTTAGCTAGTTCATCGGTTTGAACCGGCTTGTTGATTTGTTGGTCAACCAATCATCTTTGTGTGTTATTTGGTGGTTAGCCAACGCATTACAACCGTTCTTAGGTGGTTAGCCTTACATCGTGGGTATATCAAGAGTTATTCCGCACCTCTTGACGATCCTATCAATCCATCCCAGTTTCAGAAGTGCCTTCGCATTCTCGGTTCATATCCAAACACCCGGCCAAAGCCATCCTTCCGATTTTGGGCGTATCATTTGGTATCAGAGCCACTTTGTCTGGTTTGTTTTCATTCTTCTTTTCATCTTTTCATCTTCTCATCTATTCATCATTTTCTTTTCTTATTTCTTTTTGGATCCGGGCTGTTCCTTTACTCCCTTGTGATCGCCATTTAAAAAAAAGAGAAAACGATTAAAAAAAAAGAGTAAAAGTTTTGGCTTGAATCACTTCTGAAGAGAAATCCAGGGGGAGTGGTGGAAGAGAAAACCTGCTGGCCGAGGAGAAATCCGGCCTTAGGACAGTTAAGGCGGATCCACATACAAAAAAAATCTCTTCATCTTTCTTTCTCTTTTCTTTTTCCCCACAAAGTTGTTTGGGTTTTTGATTGCTGATTTTGACTGCCTATCATCCTTTGAACCAGTGGAAAGAACTCTGAGTGATCACCTAAAAATCAAGAGCTAAACACTTTGAGAGTGTGAGAATTTTATTTGCTAACTTGGTTGGTTAAGTGTTTTCAGGATGTTTGGACTTCTCAAGAAATCAAAAACCACAACAAGACGTCTACTTTCCTTTTAAAACTATTTTTGAAAAGGAGCAATTGATTTTTGATCCGAAACAGTTTGCTTCTAATGAGTTTGATTTTGTGCAGAAACAAAAGAAGAGACAAAACATGTCCAATGATGATGAGAAGAGGGTCAAAGTGGTGATCGTCCCTTCAGCAAATCCAAGAGAAGCAACCGTAAGGTGCTAGATCAGAACGAACTTCAGACTTATGCCAGCTTGGAGAAAATGTTTGCATAAGGCAATTCATGCTATCCGGCAACTCAAAAGGAAGGGAAACACCAACACTTCTTCAGCACCAAAACAACAATGTAAGTCTTCTTATCTTTCAAATTCTGATTTGAAACTAATGAGATTTCTTTGATAAAAGCAAAGCTGTGAAACCCACAAGCAAAGCTCATTCTACCAGGTGTTTCAAATGCCATAGAGTCGGCCATTACGCTAACAAGTGCCAAACCAGAAAACCGTGGTGACATTGGAGGAAGTTGAAACAGAGCCAGAAAAGGAAGGACTTTCAGATCCATTGCCAATTTTCGATGGACTACCCACATGAACCAAATGAAGGGTCAGATGGAGAGCAAAACCGTGGTCATCAAACAAACCAAGAAGGATCTTCGTCCATTCAAGAGCCATACCAAACCCAAGGTGAGAAATGTATTGATTATGATTCTTTTGCTTATACCCCTTTCCTTTTAATGTTCCAGATTTGAGGACAAATCTTTTTGAAGAGGGAGAGTATGATAGAACCAAATCGAGCACCGTCCTTTTTGGTTCAAGGACACGGCCCAAAGTGGTGATCTTGTCAACCATCTCGACCCAACCAAGGTTTCTCCACCAGGTCGTGCTGATCACACCGACCGAGCCGCACGTTCTGTCCACCGTATTGACCCGCGTACGTCTGGAATGGAGCTTCGGCTGGAGCCACGACCAGGAGACCGAACTGAACGTACCAGAGCTCGTCTTTCCTGACCAACTCGACATTCGAAGATCCAAGTTGAGCCAGACTTATCTTAGGTCGTGAGGAAACCAAAGACGGGCATGCACTCTCATCCGCCGGACCATCCGGACAGTCCCGCATGCGTCCTTATCTTTACCCCGTGCATCCATCTCGTTCTGATGCATCTGGACGCTTCGACGAACCTTGACCAGGCTGTCTCAAAATCATCAGTTTGACTGGTTTTCATCATTTTCCACAACTTTGACCAAGACTGCATCAATTTCTACAACTTTGACTCTCTAATAATTATCTAGTCATATGTTGTATTTTCTAGACATCATTTTCCGCACTTTCTTTATTGCTTTCTTTGACTACATCTAGTATAAATATGTAATCTCTACAATGAATAATATCAGTTCATTTTGGTTTCATTTTTGTTTCTTCTCTGAGTGAGAGAGAGAGAGAGTTCTTTAGCTAGTTCATCGGTTTGAACCGGCTTGTTGATTTGGTGGTCAACCAATCATCTTTGTGTGTTATTTGGTGGTTAGCCAACGCACTACAACCGTTCTTAGGTGGTTAGCCTTAGATCGTGGGTATATCAAGATTATTCCTGCACCTCTTGACGATCCTATCAATCCATCCCAGTTCCAGAAGTGCCTTCGCATTCTCGGTTCATATCCAACACCCGGCCAAAGCCATCCTTCCGATTTTGGGCGTATCACAATCCCCCTTCAAACTTGCCATGCCATCATCTTCCCGCGCTTTAGTCTCTCCATCTTTAACTTTCTTCCTTCTCACGTAACGAAACTGAGGCTTATCACCATCACTAAGATATTAGACTAAATTGCTCCAAATCGACTCGAGTCTAGTCCCATCAGGAACTGCCGCCGACGTTGCTCATCTTTATGCTCCATAAGAGCTTTGGCAACCTTGCAATTTGACTTCCCAAAGCAATAATCTAAAGTCGGTCCAAACTCATCAATACCATCCCACATAAGCTTCATCTTCCCAAAGTAATCTTGCACAATCATCTTCTATTGCTTGCATGGATTTACAGAAGCAATTAACTCATAAATCTGTGGTTCATTGCCCACAAAAAACTGATCCTAGTTATCCACCCACATTTGATGCGTAGTCTCAGAACACGAGACAGCTCCTGAGATTTGGCTGAATGGCGTTCAAGATCCATGCCACGATCATGGAGTTCACTATCCCCCACAGTTTGAGTTCCTTCCCTTCTTTAGGTTCTGTAATATTCCCATCAATGAAGCCCAACTTGTTCTTGGCTTTTAGGGAATTCCTCATCACTTTTGCCCATCTTTCATAGTTGTTTTCATTCAACAAAACATTACAGATCACCCGACCTGTATATGCCGAAGGATGAAGGAAGTAGTCTGACAAGATCTCCGTATCTTTTGACTATAGAAATCACTAATCGAAATCAAAACACTCCTTTTATTAATGCTTAAGAAACTCACTCAAAACTCAAGCTCATAAACTTAATCTTATGTTATGTCACAACTTGACATCTCCATATATATAAGAATATAAAGTCCTAAACACAATAGATAAAGGATGTTTAGATAACTCCTAAACACTAAAGACTTCACTATTTCCTAATCCATAACTCGGTAGGAAATAGATAGCTTGATCTTCAAGCTATTTCAAGTTTATCCCAACATTGACATCATCACAATATCACTCATTGCTTCACACCCTTAGCTGAACCTCTTCAGTTTGCTAATCACACAAAAACAGATCGTTTCATCAACGTATGTGAAAGAAAGAGATCAAAAAAATCACAGAGGTAACTCTGATACCATATCAAAATATGAAGAAGTGTCTGTCTTTATTCTCAGCCAAGGCATATACATATGTATACAAGTTAACCTAACTCCCAAGATATTGACAATGAAGAGAAAGGGAAACTATACAAATATACATATACGAGAATATCAGAAATATCAAAGAAGATCTTTCAATAAGGTATACAAAATAATTTCATTATAGACAAGTTAATATTTTTTTTCGTTTTAAGCTCATACAAGAAATTTATATCACAGTAACCCAAAAATACACTTTCCCATTGATAGGAGTTTCATGTCGACTGGCCTGACCCCGAGAAAAAAATGATTACTAGATGATTAAAAGTAAATCTGTACAATTTTATCATAGAGAAATTGATTTTTTTATCATAAATAAACACATATATGAAATGTATATCGCAGTAAACAAAAAATACACTCTTTCCATCAGAATTAAATGTTCCATAGACAATAACTAAAGTTATTTGAAAGAAAACTCGAAAATTACATGATCACACAAGTATTTGGTTCCTTCACAACTCTGTAATTCTCGTATGGTTGATAGTAAGAATGTGCAGAGGAATAATGATATTGGTATGGGTAGTTAAACTGCGTAACCGGAAAGGCAACAATTTCGGCCGGTTTAGATGAAGTCAGTTTCTCCGGTTCAGGCTTTTTCTCAGGTGGTTTAACAACTTCAACCGTAACGAGCTCTGCATTACATATCTTCCTTAGCTTCCTCACGATTCTTGACACATCAAATCAATTTCACCAACTAAGGTCATTTTCCCCGTTTTGTCATCCATTGCTATCGATGTAACGCCTAAAATTTTTTTTAGCAAATAATGAAAATGTTAATTTCGCCAATTTTTTAAAAGTAATAATCATATTGTAAATATTGAAGTTTTTAAAAAAATTAAAATACCTGAGAACTTAGAAACGGTCGCCCACACTCTCTTCCTGATTCTTTCCTCGTGAACACTCAATTGCAACACAGATTTCTGTCATTTGAAACCAGAGATCAGTTTTGTAATTGTAAAAACATAATAACGTTTAATCAGACATCAGTAAATTGTATTTTAATTATTTCAGGAGTGAATATATGTGAAAGAAAGGGTGTACCTGGGTGGTCATAGCTCAAGAAAACTATTGAAAAGCTTCAGAAATTTCCAATATATTTTTTTTAATGAGAGAGAATGAGAAGAGATGTAATTTGATGATAATTGCAAGTCCAAAGGTATCAATTATATAGAAATTACATATGAATATGCGTGGAATTTAATATATGACCCACTAAAAGTTTGTTTTCTTCTATATTTTAAAAATTAAGCATTGTGAAGGACCACAAAAAAAGAGAGAGCGAGTCAATTTATTAACTTTTACTAGTATATTTTGGATTTGGTTGAACATTAAAATAGATGTAACGAGGCAACGAAAACAACAGGAAAAAGTGTCCCTTGCTCATTATTAGGCAGCATAGAGGACTTGGACAACGTTGAATTTTGACTCTATTGACCTATTCTGTCACGTAAGAGTCAACACAAGTTCTTTAGTTCCAGTTGTTTAATCTTAATTCCAGACGTACATAATGTATGCACAAATTCGATCGTAAATTATTTGAATGATTTATTGATACGATTACAAAAAGAGGATTGAGATTCTATAAAAAGCTGTTCAACTCGACAACAACAAGATAAACCGTGAAAACCTTAATCTTGTATCAAATTACTCGTGTGTGTGAATGATCTTCTTTATTCTTGGACTTCTCTTTTTATAGCCAACTACTTTTTTTTTTGAAAAATTACTTAAACTACCACATTTTTAACACCATTTTTCATGTTTAACTTAACCACACTTACCTTTAGTTTTAAAGAGATAAAGAATATTTATATCTCTAAGATTATCTAACCTACACTAAAGGTTTAGATTTGAAAGGTGGAGTTTTTGAAGATGATTTAGGATTTAGTAAATAAATAAATAAATACTTAAAAAAAAATTAAAAATTAAATAGTTTCAAAAAGGAATTTTTCGAATTTCAAAAAATATTGGAAAAGGAAAATTTGAAAAACAAATAAATTCGCAAAAGAAAAAACAATTATAAGAAAGTTCAAATTTGAAAAAGTATAATTCGAAGACTATAAAAGATTTTTTTTTTATTATTTATAAATAATTATTTATATTTATAGCTATAAAGTAATTGTAGAATGGTCTTTTGATATTTAATAAAAATTGTATTTGTGAAATGTCCCTCTAATGAAATTAAATATGAATAACGGTACAATAAATGAAGTAAAAATAGAATACACTCTTTGTTTTGTCTCTAAGTACGTGTAATCTCTGACAGACTTTGTCGGAGTATCTCCAACATCAGTTTTACAAAAAGTAGTACCACTAATACATCAAAATGAACACTGAAATCAAAATCAACCCCGGGTTGAAGTATAGCGACTTGGATTTTAATTTTCTTTTCCTTAGAGTGCTTTTATTCATAAGAAAACATAAATCCGAAAACATTATACTTAGTTCTTGTTTCATAATATGTTGTTAAATTTATTACAAAAATCCTAATAAATCTTTTAAAGAACCTATTAGAAATGCCACACATATACGACAAGGATTAAATCACTTCCAAATAAATCCAAAATTCATCAAAATATTTTGGGCAGACTATCTATTTCGTCACGAAAACTATTATATAGCATTGGATCTTTACCGAACTATTATCTCATACCAAACTTTCCTGATTTGAAAATTATAAACTTATTTCATCATGAATTAAAAATTTTGAATCTAATTATCTTTGAACCAATAGTTTGAATTAATTATCCTTACACAATGGTTTTAGTTTGTTTATTATCAACCAAATAATTTTAAACCGTCTAAACCGAAGCCAAAACTAATTCTCATAAATATCTTATTTAAAGTTTATTGTTCCTTTTTTGTTGAAATTTCAAAGAAAAAATATATTTTGATTAAAAAATTGATAAGCGTCGGATTTGATTTTGGATTTGATTGAGTAAGAGTGGTGTTGATTGGTTGATTCTGGAATCAGGCGTCGGATTGTTGTGGTGGCTGATCGTTCTATTACAGGAGAGACGCGGCTGCCTGAGACGAGTAGAGTCATGAGGAGCGAAGTCAGGGTGCAGCGGTCTTGCTCATCTATTTGTATCACTTCTGTCACTAAACTCAAGCAAGGAACAAGGGTGATGACGTTGACTGATTCTATCAACAATGGTGACGACGTTAAATTTTAGCAACAAGAATTATTTTTTAAAAAAAAATTAGACTTTAACAAAATTGTGTTTTGATAGAAAAAAAAAGGAATTTTGGTTTGATCTAACCGATTTAAAATTATTTGTTTGGGTAATTAAGTTTTGAATTACTAGTTTGGGGAGTAATAAATTTGAAATTGTTAATTCATGGAGAAATATATTTACAATTTTCAAATCATGAAAGTTTGACACAGTTTCATAGTTTGGTGGGATATGATGCGATATGATAGTTCTTGTGGAGAAATGAATTGTTTAGCCAAATATTGTTTGCTAAACTGCAAATGTGAAATCCAATTACTAAAATTAAGCCGGAGATTAGTTCACTTTAGTTTCTTTTATTCTAGGAACCATTATGAAGATGCCGCATCTGAATCAATCTTCTGATGTCGACAGAGCCATTGCTTGTTGGAGTCGACCTTCCTAACCTTGGCTCATGTTTGTTTTCTGTTCAATCACAATTTGGCACATTGTGTATGTAGACACAAATTTGATGGTGAATTATTTTAAAGACGTTTATTGATCGATCAAAGGTAATTACAAAGAAAAAAAGATTAAGACTGTGAAAAGATGATCAACTAGGCAAGAATAAGGTAAACTAGGAAAACCTTAATCTTGTGCCAGATTGTTTGTATGTACGTGAATCCCCTTCCTCGTCCTTGGTCTTCTGCTTTGCTTTTATAACCGAGAACTTGTTTTTCACAAGATGGGCTTCCATCTCGGCATATTAATATAATCAATTTCGGGAACCATTTAGACCCCGTTTAAATTTCCCATAATGTTTTAAATCATACCCAAATTCCGGTTTACTCCGAGAAGTGGAATTTTCACTCCTATAAAAGCGGGAATCGTGCTAACATTTTAGATTGTATATACCTAATGACAAATCTCCTTCGTTTATTCCACCATATCTCTACAAAAAGAGAAACTCACTCCAATTTCTTCATTTCTCTTCATGATAAAATGTAGTTTAGCTCTTGAACTCTCTTCTTTTAAATCACTTTTTCTACTTTATTTTCTAATATACCACCGTGAGTTTGCTTTTATTTTATCTGATATGCTCTGCATTCTTCAGCTGTACTTTGAGAAAGATGTTGTCGCTCCTTAGATGTTCGAGAAAACACTACAAGGAAATAGCCATATTTTAATAGTGATATATTGTTGTAATATGGTAATATATCATTGAAAATATATAATTGTAATAAAAATGTGACAAATTTTAACTTCTTGCTGTTTGCATGTTGCAAATTCATGTTTGTCGCATAAATATAGCAAAATTAGCAATGAAATGAGTTGTTGTTAAATCTGTGATATTTTTACAAGAATTTGTTGGGTGGCTTTATTAAGTCTAGTTGATCCGATGAGAAGTCATCATGAAGCTCTGACATATACTTCCTGGTTGAACTTCGATCATCTTCAACTAATTTTGTTTACCGAAGATTGGTTTCGAGCCGTTAGAGAAGGAAAAAATGTTGTTGATAATCCTGTAGAAGAAGCTCCCATTGTCCGCTCTAGACCCGAAAGCGCCACAAAGGGAATACAACATTTCTCAAACAGTGCAGTCTATCTAGTACACCTCAATAGGAATGGACGTCTTGTATGCTGTCTTGATCTTTATGAAGCTAATATCCGTCTGTTCGTCGTTGAAGCTAATAATTTGGCGGACATCAAATTGACTTGGTTAAACTTTGCGAGCATGGAAGAAATTCTTGAGGAACTCTACATTCTGCTGGTTTTATATAATCATTCTGAGACCAGATCAACGTGTATGGAATCCTATTATGAGGTATTATTGCGTATACGAGTCTTGATTCCAGAATTATGCCAAGCTGTGGTTCCTGATCCCACACCTGATCACGTCTTACTTTAGCAGACATGACATCTAATTATCACAACTGATGACTGCATCAATTAGGATTTCTGCGACATTGATGCTTTTAGCCACCGAAATCGACGTTTCAATTGGCATCAGGGTCTTTGAGGAAATGACAACAGTTATGGTGAAGAAGAACAATTACATTTATATGAATATGAGGACCGATCATAAGAACCTGACCAGTCATCCTTCCAAAACTCGTGAGTGGTCTTGATATTAGTTTAATATTAAAAGCAATGGAATACATTTTGCAGAACCTCCTGTTTACTCTCGGGTTTTGTGGAGTCCGAGAATCGGTATATAGTAAACATCGTATCTCTCCTCGGAAAAAAATACCTTTTTAGTTTTTCATTTTCTATTGTTTTTAAGTTTGGCATCCTAATTTGGGAGCATATCAGTAGAATTTATTTCAAGAACTCATACAAGTTAGGGCTCTCAGTCATTAAACTTGGTCAAAAAATCAGCGACGAAAGGATTAAACAAAGTCTTAACCATATAGTGAAAGGCAATCCTCTTTTTATTTTAAATATTTTTTCTTGTACCCTACATTCTTCTGAACCATTTTTCTTTGTGCATTTGACTGAGGTTCCAGCATTACTTGCTCAAAATACTGTGGGAAGAATCCAAAAGCACCGAAGAAGAATATGGGGAAATTTAAGAAGGATATTCCCATCTATGAAGATTTTCTTGGGGAAGAATTGGATCTCGGAACCATGAATCCAATGCATATTATCGACGGGATAGGATCTGAGGCTCACACAGTCCTCGTTCCGACTACCGAATCCTCAAGTCAAATAAAAAGAAAACCAAATCCGCGAAGAAGGAGAAAACCATATCTGCAGCATCTGCAGAGAAGGACGCATAACCGTTTACAGTACAATCTCCTCATCCTGCCGATGAGAGGAAGAAAAATGCCGAGGATAACGTTTGGCAAGTGGACCCTCCTGAAAATCACGGCGAAGCTCCAATCAATGAGGCCAACGAGTAAATCATGGATAGGATCGTTCCATCAGCTGTGAAGCTGTGTTCGCTGATGAATTTACATCCTCTTTTTCCAAAAAGGCATCGGGTCAAAATATCTGATAGAGTGGAGTTCCAATACACGAAGGTCTCCCTGGATAAATGTCGCGAAACAGCCCACGCTGGGATCATTTTAAGTACCACTTCTGATTTTTTTGCTAGTTAGTACGATCTCAGTTTCTTTCTTCTCTGAATGTCTTGTTTCACATGTTTATTTCATCAGTACACGGCACACATGGACGTCATGGAGGCGGATTACGAGACTGCGCTGAAGAAGACAACTGAACTCTGCAAGCCCAAGAAATTGCTAAGGCCAAGACGGAGCATATCAAAAGGTTAAAGCGGAAATGCATGTATTTGAGGAAAAATCTAAGGATCTAGTGTCCAAAAAAACACTCCACCACTGATCTCAAGTCATCAAACAAGAAGCACGTGCACCTTGAGATGGTGCTGAATGCTCGAATGCAGCAATTCAAGAACTGATATTTGAGAGAGATGCACTTGCCTTGAATTTGAAGAAAGAGACAGACCGGTTGAGGAGGTCCCGCGAGGAAGATGTCATTCTGGAGAGGCTTCGTGTGGAGACCGCAATGTCGGAAAAATTCTTTCTCGTTTTGGAGTATTTCCGTAAGTATTTTTTGAAACAAGAAATCATGCAGAAAAAGTTACTCCTTCTCTGCCAAGCTTCTGACGCGAAGAAGTATATTGGAAAATTGATCTCAGAGGGCCTGGAAGTCCCTAAAGATATCATGGATCAACTGGTCCTTGATGAGGCGAAGTATGAAAAATAGATTAACGACATGGAAGTTATCAAAATGGAAGACAATGACTATTGTTGGGGTCAAAAACGTTACTCTCAAAATCAGCATCTAAAAATCGTGTTTCTATACGAATGAAGCCTCAAAATCGAAATACGAGCAATCTGACCCGTTCGTTTCGAAATTCGGATCGAATTAATCTAGTTTCACATCTTCCTCGTTAAACTCCCCCTTTCGATACTTGATCAAACTTATCTTTGTTCTGTCTCGATCGGGATTGACATTGGAACCTTACCGAAAGAACTCGTTTTCTCGAGAAAGGATCGGGTCGATCGTATGAGACGATAATGGTTAACTAAACACCTAGAGTCACACGCTTCATACGAAAGATCCTAACTCACGGACGACGTCGTCTTAGCAATGTTATTTTGATAAAATCGTAGAAACGCCTAAGTCGGAAAACGGCCCGACAAGGTCTAAAGCTCGGCTAAAGGCCCACTTGCGATTTTATCCGAAATCAAGCCCAAACTTTGTGAAAATTTATCTGTTATTTTGCAGGAAATGATAAATGTTAAGTTCAAAGGGATAAATGTCAAGATCGGAGGATAAATGTTAAGTTTCCGAAGATAATCATGAAGATCGAGGAAAAAAGGAATATTTCTGCAAAATGATAAATTCGACCAAGGGCAGAAGGGGAAAGAGCAAACCGCCTCTAGAGGAGTATATAAGGACTTTGAGGGTGATGATGCAGGGACACATGAAAATCTCCACTCAGAGCAAACACAACTTAGCACTTAGAGCATTTAGGCAACTTTCCGTTTTTGTTGTTTGAGCTGCGACTCAACTAGGGTTCTGCAGTCTTAGGTTATTAGAAATAGGGATCTCGCCGACAGCTCTCATAGCCTAGGCTCCTATCCTTCTCAGATATCTGGGACCTCTGGGAAACTAGGGTTTACCTTGAGTTCCTAATTCAACGGAAATCGACAGTGCGAATTTCGATTCCCACAGTTTGGCGCTAGAAGGAGGGGGATCTCGGATTATCTAACTCAAAAAGCCACCAAACGCTCGAGACATAGGATCCCCAAAAGAACGGACAACTATGTCATCTCTTTCGAGAAAAGAGCAACGACCAACCTGGTCAAACCTCTCAATGATCTCCTTGTCATCGAGCTAACAATCTAGGATATCGATGTCGCAAGGATATTAGTCGACACCGGAAGTTTGGCAAACATCGTCTTTAAAGACACACTCGAACGAATGAAAGTCGACTTATCCAAAATCGTGGCAGATCCAAACCCGATAGTAGGGCTTTCGCGGGAAGCTACTATGACTCTCGGCATGATCAACCTCTCGGTCGAAGCCATGGTGTGTCGAAAGTTGTGGAATTCCTGGTCATTGATTGACCCACATCCTACAACGCAATCGTAGGGACCCCATGGCTGAACTCGATGCAAGCAATCCCGTTGAAATACCATATGTGCCTCAAGTTCCCGACCCCGCGCGGAATCGAGACCATCTGGGGAGATCGTAGGATCTCGCGAGTTTGCTTCGCTGCAGAGTCAAAGCGGAAGAATCCGTTAGCTGAATTTCCACTTAAAAAGAAAAAGAAATCGTCTGCCATTGACAACACGCCAGAAAAAGACGATATTGAAGTCTTTTGGCAGTCGTGAGCAGCCAAAGCTTTGGATGGGAAACGAGAACCAACCTGCGAGCCCGGCGTCTCGGTATGTCTAGACGAAGCGTTCCCAGATCGTTGTGTAGAGATCGGTGCGAACCTGAGTGAGTCTCTGAAAATCGAGCTCATAGCTTGTCTAAAGGAAAACTCGCACATATTCGCATGGACCGCGGAAGACATGCCAGGGATCGACATCAACGTCACATGTCACGAGCTCAACGTTGACCCGACTTTCAAGCCCGTTAAACAAAAAAGACGAAAATTGGGGCCAGAACGCGCCGAAGCGGTCAACATCGAGGTCGAAAAAATCCTCAAATTCGGGTCCATAACAATGTATCTCGATTGGCTCGCTAACCCGGTAGTCGTCAAAAAGAAGAATGGGAAATGAAGAGTCTACGTTGATTTCACCGACCTCAATAAAGCATGCCCGAAGGATAGCTTCCCACTGCCACACATCAACCGCTTAGTCGAAGCAACCGCAGGGAACAAACTCATGTCCTTTATGGACGCCTTCTCTGGGTATAATCAGATTAGAATGAATCCCGACGATCAAGAAAAAAACGCATTCATAACTGACCGCGGTACATACTGTTACAAGGTAATGTCATTCGGTCTGAAGAATGCCGGCGCAACTTATCAACGACTCGTCAATCGAATGTTCTCAGAACAACTCGAAAAAACAATGGAGGTTTACATCGACGATATGCTTGTGAAATCCCTCAAAGAAAGAGATCATATCACCCACCTTCGAGAATGCTTCGAAAGGCTAAAACTCCACAATATGAAACTAAATCCTGCGAAGTGCAGGTTCGCAGTGGCGTCGGGAGAATTCCTAGGCTACCTCTTGGCCTACCGTGGAATCGAAGACAACCCAAAACAGATTACCGCGCTGATCGAAATGGTTTCTCCAAAAACGAAACGAGAGGTACAGAGATTAACTGGCAGGGTAGCAGCGTTAAACATGTTCATCTCACGATCTACGGACAAATGTTTGCCCTTCTACGACACTCTGAATAAGAAATTTGAATGGACCAAGAAATGCAAAAAGGCTTTCCAACAGTTGAAGCATTACTTAGCCACTCCCCTGGTACTCGCGAAACCTGTAGAAGGAGTACCACTCTTCCTGTACATCGCCGTATCAACCACGACAGTAAGCGGAGTCCTTATTCAAAAAGAACACGGCGAGCGAAAGCCCATTTTCTACGTGAGTAAAACTCTGCTTGACGCAGAGACACGCTATCCAATGATGGAAAAACTGACACTTGCGGTAGTAATGTCGGAACGAAAGCTAAGGCCGTACTTCCAGTCCCATACGATCGCAGTACTCACATCATTCCCACTAATGGCTATCTTGCAAAGTCCCAGTCAATCTGGAAGATTGGCAAAATGGGCGATCGAACTAAGCGAATACGACATTGAGTATCGAGCGAAAACCTACGCAAAATCACAAGTACTGGCTGATTTCTTAGTAGAACTCCTTGCGGGGTGCACGACCAGCCGAGAACCAGACTTGACCTGGAGCCTCCACGTCGACGGATCCTCATCCAAGCAAGGTTCCGGGATAGGAATCCGACTCGTGTCACCAACTGGGGAAATACTGGAACAATCATTACGACTAATCTTCAACGCCTCAAAGAACATGGCTGAATACGAAGCCCTGATCGCAGGGTTACGATTGGCACACGGCCTGGAAATACGCAACATTCATGCCTACTGTGACTCCCAACTCGTTGCGAGCCAATACAACGGGGAGTACGAAGCAAGAGACGAAAGAATGGACGCCTACTTAAAACTCGTTCAAGAATTATCTCAAAGCTTTGACCAGTTTGCGCTCACTCGGGTTCCGAGAGCCGAAAATGCTCAGGCCGACGCCCTAGCCGCCCTACATCCAGTTTAGACCTAGGTTTAAGCAGGGTGATTCCCGTAGAATTCATAGAATATCCTAGCATCGGACCACCCGTTGTCATAAACCTAATCGACTCTCACGACAGCGATACCGGCGAAGTCGATGACCAAACCATGCAAGAATCCGCGCCGATAGAATACGGATTCAATGAACCTTGGACGAAGGCAATCCTCGTGTATATCGCCAACGGAGAACTCCCGGCAGAAAAATGGGCTGCCTGAAAGATTAAACCCAAGCCTCGCGATACGTCTTGGTTGAAGGAGAACTATACAAGTGGAGATTCTCAGGGCCACTCATGACCTGCGTAGAAGGAGAAAGGGCACAAAATATAATGGAAGAAGTCCATTCTGGTTCCTGTGGAAATCACTCTGGCGGAAGATCTCTCGCAGTCAAAATAAAACGTGTCGAATTATGATCTAAACTTTGCGCGGAAATGCGAAAATTGCCAAAGGCACGACCCACTATCGGTCAACCAGCGGATGTACTACCCATTCATGCGATGGGCGATGGACATAGTCGGGCCCATGCATAGGTCGAAACAAAAAGGTTCTTGCTGGTCTTTACGAATTTCTTCTCAAAGTGGGTGGAAGCAGACTCCTACGCAACCATTAAGGACACCCAAGTTGAAAGATTCGTATGGAAAAATAGTGTTTGCAGGCACGGAGTCCCATATGAAATCGTTACGAACAATGGGTCTCAATTCATTTCAACCAGATTCGAGGCCGTCTGCAAAAAATGGAAGATTCAACTAACAAAGTCAACCCCTAGATACCCACAATGTAATGGCGAGGCCGAAACTACAAATAAAACCATCCTCTATGGACTTAAGAAACTCTTAGACGCCAAGAAGGGGAGATGGGCCGACGAACTTGAAGGAGTCCTATGGTCGCATCGCACAACTCTGAGACATGCAATGGGAGAAACCCTGTTCGCCCTTGTATACAGAGCAGAGTGCATGATTCCAGCGGGGGTCGAGTTTCCCGGAGTGCGCAGAAGGTTACTCTCAGAACGAGAAGAGTCAAACAATCTGATGCTGCTCGCCGAGCTCGACCTGATCAACGAACGCCGGGATCAGGCCCTTATACGAATCCAAAATTATCAACAGGCGGCTGCAAAGTACTATAACGCTAACGTACGAAGTCGAAGATTTAAAGAAGGCAACCAAGTCCTTCGAAAAGTTTTCCAGAACACTAACAAACGGTCGTCCGACCGGGTTCATACAAAATCGTGAATATACAGGATATCAAAATTCCGAGAACTTGGAATGTGATGCACCTCAAGAAATACTACCACTAGAACAATGCTTAGCACCGAACTACGAGATGACTTGATCCCCGAAAAGGGTACGTAGGCAGTTCCTCGCAAGACGAGCCCAGCTGTCCCCTCTTTTTAAAAAAATGGGGTACGTATACGTGTACTCGTATACTCCCAAAAAACTCGAAACTATTCACTTCCGGATTCGATCTTTTCTGAACCTTTTCGGAAAAACTCCCAAAATCAATGAGAAACTCAACCTTCGACATAGCAAGACGTCGCTAACGCTTGAAGGACTCCTTTCTCTAAACACTCACAACAAAAAAAAACAGTTTATCTACGACTATAAAACACGCACACCTTCTTAACATGTATCCTTCGAGAAGAATCAAAACCGGTAATATCCACCAATAAGTTTGTTGCTGATCACAACAAACTCCTAAACGTTCTAAACAGACTAAGCCATCTCGTCGAGATATCTCTCAAACACCAGACACAAGGGTAATAACGCTATAAAAGAAATCCAAAAATTTTGGTCAGTACTTTCGGGAGGCTTAAAAATTGTCCCCGAAGAGATGCTAGATTCCTACCATACGAGTCACCTAAGCTGAGAATGTATCGCAGACTCTAAAGCGGGACGGAGTCAGGTCAAAAACGATACGTGAAACGTAAGTTGGAGTAGTCACTGCACCCCCTAGAACCGCGATTAGACCTAGGTTTTGCCCTAAACCCATCACACTGGTCTCTAACATCTCAAGGCATGATATCAAAAAGATACGAGATCCTAAAAGCATGTCCCTTCGCCCATATCTACTCGCTCTCGGAACCTTGAAAATTTGTCAAACACCCCGAACAAGCAACGAATAGGACGATCATCAAAAGAGTTGAGAGCGAGATGACAACTCATATCCTCTCCTCTATACATAAAAACCCAAATCTATTTCGCCCATAACGATACTCGATAAAACCTTACGAAACTAGGAAATAGTTCATTTAAAGGGATCGCAGAAGCGACTGGGATTCAAAGCCACAAGCAGCCAGTCCCAAAACAAAACTACGACCACACTCAGACGGATCAAAATGCAAACAGACAACATTAGAATAAACAAAGTCTCATACTAGACTGCAAACTCAATCGTCTTCCTCAATTTCACCAGTCATCCCCTCCACATTCGGAACCGCCTCGCATGCACCCTCCTTGACTGCAGTACCCTGACCATCGACACCGTCCGAGCAGTGAGGGAAGATACATTTGGATTTCAGGCCTACGAAGATCAGGTCGAAGTCCCCTTCCGCATCCGCTAACTCCGCTCTGCGAGCAGAAAGCTTGACATTCTCAGTTCGCGGAGACAGAGGCGCATCACCATTAAGCAACCGAACCTGTTGCACCCCTCCCTCGATGCTCGCCAGGGCCAAGTCCCTAACGTGGACAGCTGCCAGCGAGTCAAGAAAGTCATCGATCCTAGCCAGACGTGTCCGAAACTCGACACGAACAATCTCCCAGGCCTCGTCGATTGGACGAACCGACGATTCCTCCTCACTCTTGATCTTACGCTTTAGTCAGCACAAGTCCGAAGACTTAGCGATCTTTGCCTCTTTTGCTTTAAGCAGCGAGCTAGCAGTCTTCCCAGGATCCCGCTCCAACTCCTTCAAACTACAACGATTTCTCTCGCGATTCCACCAACTCCTCAGCGAGAAGGTCGGCCTCCGAAATGCACTCACTGATCATCCCATCGATCAACGATACAAACTGGGAAAAAAGAATCAGTTGATGCACGGAAAGGATAAAGGGACGAAAATGGAAGAAGTTGTTTTCAAACTATACCTTAGCACGATGTCAGGAAACCGTTGCGGGCAGAAAGTCATTTTCGGGCCCCTTGGTGCATGTCCTCTTCTTGGATGCGTCCAGGTTAACTCAGGCTCTCTTGCGACCCTTCATCGTAGAATCCGGGACCATGCTAAGTGCAGAAAACCCTAAGACAATCGTCTTCTTGACTGGGGGAGGAGGCATCGATTCCTGAACCGGCTCGGCATGGACGACCTGAAACGGGGTTGTAGAGGAACCTGACTGTTGAACTTTGGATGCTGACACATGCACGGTAACCTCCTCTCTGGTAGGAACAACATCGCCCACCGGGGGAACCTCCAAGGCCAAGGTATCCACTGGGGTCTCGGAGATGTAATACGTGCAGGATTCAATGTCTCCTCGGCCTTGCTACGAACTAACTCGTCTTGAAAAGTGAGAAAGTCTGTAATATGAGCTGGGACGGGTCCAGCGGTAGGAAGATCCAATGGATTCGCACCAGCAGCATTTCCCATTTTGACATCGTCACTCCTCTGGAGGTTGCTGGAGGAAGACATTTTCATCAAAGAAAAAATTCTTTCTAGAGAGCAAAGCAAATTTGAGGAAACTGGAGAGTGTGTGGAGAGAATGAGAAATGGGAGGCTATATATATAGAAAATAAAAAAAAGGGGGGGGGGGGTTGAAAGATTTTTTGCATTAAAATAATCGAAAAAGACCTTTCAAGAAAAACAAATTTTTACCGCGGATTCCGATTAAACACCCTCACTCGCCCGCAAGAATCGAGCCCGAAGCTTGCGAGCTTGGGGGCTAATTGTTGGGGTCAAAATGGTACTCTCAAAATCAGCATCTAAAAATCATGTTTCAGTACGAATGCAGAAATCGACTTAGCGCAAGTCTCCGGGCCAAAAATCAAAAGAAAGAAACCTGAACCGACCAACTTTCCCGTATGGCGAGTTGGTAGGCACAACATGGCCAACTATGGCGGGTTGGACATGGCCAACTCGTCAAACGGGCGAGTTAGACAACACGAGCAATCTGACCCGTTCGTTTGGCAAGTCGGATCGAATCAATCTAGTTTCACATCATCCTCGTTAAACTCCCCCTTTTGATACTTGATCGAACTTATCTTTGTTCCGTCTCGATCGGGATTGACATTGGAACCTTACCGAAAGAACTCGTTTTCTCGAGAAAGGATCGGCTCGATCGTATGAGACGATAACGGTTAACTAAACACCTAGAGTCACGCGCTTCATACGAAAGATCCTAACTCACAGATGACGTCGTCTTAGCAATGTTATTTCGATAAAATTGTAGAAACGCCTAAGTCAGAAAATGGCCCGACGAGGTCTAAAGCTCGGCTAAAGGCCCACTCGCGATTTTATCCGAAATCAAGCCCAAAATTTGTGACGGTTTATCTGTTATTTTGCATGAAAGGATAAATGTAAATTCGAAGGGATAAATGTCAAGATTGGAGGATAAATGTTAAGTTTCCGAAGATAATCATGTAGATCGAGGAAAAAAGCAATATTTCCGCGAAACGATAAATTCGACCAAGGGCAGGAGGGGAAAGAGGAAAACGCCTCTAGAGGAGTATATATGGACTTCAAGGGTGATGATGCAGGGACACACGAAAATCTCCACTCAAAGCAAACACAACTTAGCACTTAGAGCATTTAGGCAACTTTCCGTTTTTGTTGTTCGAGCTGCGACTCAACTAGGGTTCTGCAGTCTTAGGTTATTAGAACTAGGGATCTCGCCGACAGCTCTCATAGCCTAGGCTCCTATCATGTTCAGATATTCGGGACCTCTGGGAAACTAGGGTTTACCCTGCGTTCCTAATTCAACGGAAATCGACAATGCGAATTTGGATTCCCACAACTATGTTTACTTTCCTATCCTAGATAAGCCCACTGCAGAGATTCCTGCACCGATTGTTGGTAATCAGTACAGCAGGAATATTGTTTTATATCTGCTGAGATTCTTTTTGGTCTGCATTCGTCTGAAACCAAGGATCCTCCAGTCAAAATTCAAGGTCAGGATAGAACTGGAGTAAATTAACAAACGACTGCAGATGAAGTCCCGGATGAGGATCCTTTAGAAGGGATTCCTGGTGAACTTCTCCCGACAAGGCAGCTTAATGAGGTTGTGGAGAACCCTGAGGATCTGACTAGCAATCCTAACAACGATGCTCATCCTGCTGAGTCTCCTGCAAAGGATTCTATGCAGGAGGATCAATGGACTCAACAGTTTTTATTTTATTTGTTTTGTAATGACCTTCTGTTTATGCACGGTTTTTTCGCCTCAGAAGTTTGTTTCTCGGCTTTATAATATCATTTTCAAAGTTATCTATCTCGTGAGAAAATATATCAAGTGCCTTTGAATTTCATATTTAGATCTGAATATACCAGCTAAGTGTATATTGAAGACATATCTAACATGCTATAAATGCGAGTTTACTATGTCAAACGTATAAGTCATTGAACTCTCTGTCCTGAGAAATTAAATATGACGTTATGGATAAGTTTCTGATCATGACATAGGCAATATGTCGCGAACACGAATTACACAATATTTTTCCAACGCTGTCTGTATTTGGCATAATATGTAGTTATATTCTTTAGTAAAAACAGTTATGCAAATGTTTTCAGATCAGCTGAGTTTACTATGTCAGATGTATAGATCACTCAACTCCGCATTCCCTTTGATAACGAGATGTGCGCATATAATCCAACTTGGAAACTTTACTGAGATACCTATGTTTCTTTCAACTCAAACGTAGTGTGAATCCCAATCGAATCTGACTCGTTTAAGTCATGCAACTATGTTTTAACATAGAACAGAGTTGACTGTGACATGTTTAAGTCATCCATATCGGTGAGTTCAGTTAAACTAATATTTCTTTTCAATTCGGCATAACAAAAAGCGAGCTTAATGTGACACATTTCAGTCATTCAACTCTGCAAGTTAAATGTGACACTGACATGTATTTCAACTCTTCCGTTAAACTTTGCATTTTTATAGCTGAACCCGTAAGGGCTGCCTTCGTACCCCCAAAGATGATAAAACCCTCCGTAGTTCTTTTTTTAGCACGAGATGTGTGCTCTTATATGGCCTTACACATTGGTTCCAAGCTTGCCAAACCTCCACTCTTATGCATTTTCAAACACTTTTCTCTAAATGAGATCGCCAAGTTGAACCAGATCAGAAATATACATATACGAGAATATCAGAAATATCAAAGAAGATCTTTCAACATATGTCGAGTGGCCTAACCGTGAGAAAAAATGATTACTAGGTGATTAAAGTAAATCTGTAACAAAGCGTATGCATAACAAAGAGAAATTGATTGTTTTTTATAATAAATAAACTCATATAGGAAATGTATATCGCAGTAAACAAAAAATACACTATTTCCATATGAATTTAGTGTTTCAAAGACAATAACTAAAGCTATTTGAAAGAAAACTCGAAAATTACATAATCACACAACTATTTGGTTCCTCCACAACTCTGTAATTCTCGTATGGTTGATAGTAAGAATGTGCAGAGGAATAATGATATTGGTATGGGTAGTTAAACTGCGTAACCGGAAAGGCAACAATTTCGGCCGGTTTAGATGAAGTCAGTTTCTCCGGTTCAGGCTTTTTCTCAGGTGGTTTAACAACTTCAACCGTAACGAGCTCTGCATTACATATCTTCCTTAGCTTCCTCACGATTCTTGGCACATCAATTTCACCAACTAAGGTCATTTTCCCCGTTTTGTCATCCATTGCTATCGATGTAACGCCTAAATTTTTTTTTAACAAATAATGATAATGTTAATTTCGCCAATTTAAGTAATAATCATATTGTAAATATTGAATTTGTTTTTTGAAAAATAAAATACCTGAAAACTTAGAAACGGTCGCCCACACTCTCTTCCTGATTCTTTCCTCGTGAACACTCAATTGCAACACAGATTTCTGTCATTTGAAACCAGAGATCAGTTTTGTAATTGTAAAAACATAATAACGATTAATCAGACATCAGTAAATTGTATTTTAATTATTTCAGGAGTGAATATATATGAAAGAAAGGGTGTACCTGGGCGGTCATAGCTCAAGAAAACTATTGAAAAGCTTCAGAAATTTCCAATATATTTTTTAAAAGGTAGAGAATGAGAAGAGATGTAGCTTGATGACAACTGCAAGTCCAAAGGTATCAATTATATAGAAATTAAATTACATAGGAATATGCGTGGAATTTAATATATGACCCACTAAAATTTTGTTTTCTATTATATTTTTAAAATTAGGCATTGTGAAGGACCACAAAAAAAGAGAGAACGAGTCAATTTATTAACTTTTACTACTCTCTCCGTTTTTTAATAATTGATGTTTTGGGGAAAATTTTTTATTCCAAATTATTTGACGTTTGTATGCAAAATTTTGATCGTAAATTATTTGAATTATTTATTGATACGATTACAAAAAGAGGATTGAGATTCTATAAAAAGCTGTTCAACTCGACAACAACAAGATAAACCGTGAAAACCTTAATCTTGTATCAAATTACTCGTGTGTGTGAATGATCTTCTTTATCCCTGGACTTCTCCTTTTATAGCCTACTACTTTTTTTTGAGAAATTACTTATACTACCACATTCTTAACACCATTTTTCATTTTTAACTTAACCACATTTACCTTTAGTTTTAAAGAGGTAAAGAATATTTATATCCCTATGGTTAATTAACCTACACTAAGGGTTTAGATTTGAAAAGTGAAGTTTTGGAGGATGGTTTAGGATTTAGTAAATAAATAAAAAATACTTAAATTTTTCTTAAAAAAATTAAATAGTTTCAAAAAGAATTTTTTGAATTTCAAAAAAAAAATTGAAAAAGGAAAATTTGAAAAAAGAAATTCGTAAAGAAAAAGAATTTATAAGAAAGTTCGAATTTGAAAATGTATAATGCGAAGACTATAAAAAGATTTCTTTTGTTATTATTTATAAATAAATATTTATATTTATAACTATTAAGTAATTGTAGAATGGTCTTTTGATATATAATGAAAAATGTATTTGTGAAATGTCCATCTAATGAAGTTAAACATGAATAACATACAATCACTACAAGAAAACACATATTTTCTGACTGTATTTAACGACTGAATATGCAGTCGCTATATTTACCGACAGTGTACCGACTGAACAGTGACCACATAATATCAGTCGTGAAACAGTCGCTAATTACCGACTACAAAAAGGAGACACAATGTAGTCGCTAATTTACGACTAATATGTGAATGAAACCGTAGTTTGTAAATATCAGTCGGTAATCAGTCGCTAAATTAGTGACTGTTTACCTACTGATATATATGGTGGCTAAATGGTCACCATTCAGTCCCCAAAAACCGCTACAAACACGTACATGGCGTTTCTTGGTAGGTGTACCTGTTTTTTACGACTAAAAAAATCAGTCGGTAAATCCGTCGGAAAAAATGTACGTAAACAGTCGGAAAATATTTTATATATAGCAACTGAAATTTTTCTTATAATTTTTTATTACTCGTGAAAGATTTTTTTTTAAAAAAAATCATTCATTCATATGATGGCAGACAATTACAATTATACAAACTTCCAAGATTGGATGTACAAGAGGATCAATGAAGGAACTGGGAACTTCGCAGAAGAGTTCATAGCGGGGTAGAGCAATTCATGTCTTTTGCAAATTGTCATCTTCTAACGCAAAGCAATGGTGCTAAGTTTTTATGCCCATGTAGTGGTTGCAAAAACGAGAAATTTCTCTAGGGACAAAGAATTTTGAAGCATATATATAGTAAATGATTAATGCAAGACTATTATGTTTGGTAAAATCATGGAGAAGAAATCGACATGGCATTAGGAACAATTTATGTTGATCCACATTTAAGTGGTAGTGAAGAAGTTGGTAATGTAGTAGAATATAGATATGTGGAAATGATAAATGATGCATTTCGTGAGAATGAGAGTTTTGATAACTATCAACATGATGATGGTTATCAAAGTGTAGTAGATTCGGAATGCAACTATTCAAAGAAATTCTACGACTTGTTAGAAGGAGCGAAAAATCCTTTATATGATGGTTGTTGTGGGAACCGAAATTCACACTGTCGATTTCCGTACATTAAGGAAAAGCAAGAAACCCTAACTTTCCCTGAGGTCCCAGATTCTCTGCGAGAGCCAACGACAAGTAATCGAGTAAACTTGGAAAACATGAAAAAATAATAAAACAAATTTAGAAAACAGTAGATCTTTATTTCGAATTTGCGTACGAGCACTCGAGAGACAAAAGTGTACATGAAGCTTGTCTGCAAACGGATCAAAAAGGAATTCGTATAACACAAGCAGTAAAACGAGACTAAGTTTGCTAGCTCTACCACCTATGTCGAGAGAAACCTATGTGGCTGCAACTCGCTTAGCAATAGACGAAAAAAGGTTTGAAGCATTTGGGACTGGACCTAAGAAAGGCTGCCTACGTACCCCTTTCGAGGATCAAGTCAGATGTAGTTCAATTAAAAGAGTGGACCAAGAGATCGAACTGCCGGAGCAAGTTAGTTTGGTAATTGAGTGCCAGTCATAGAAACCAAGCTTGTCGAGAATATAGCTTAGGGTTTCTAAGTGCAATGAGTTGTAAAGTCTAAGGAAACCAGAATAGTCGAAAAAATATGGTGAAACGTCTGAGTATAAATTTGTCCTTCTAGTCACCTAAGTTCTAAGTTCTTATAAGCTAACAGAGCTTCTCTCGGTCTAAATCTTCGGGATCCCTGCGCCTTTTGCTTTAGCTCCCCTTATATATGCCTTCTAGGTTGGTTCTCTTTTTTTTGCCCCTAGGTCGAGTTTATCGTTTCTTGGAAATATTCCTTTTTATCTCGATCTTCATCATTATCTTGGAAACTTGACATTTATCTTTCGATTTCGCGAGATTTATCTTCTTCGGCGAGTAAAGATACACTGTCATAACATTGCTAGCTTAATTTCGTATGATATCGCAAGTGGGTCTTTAACCGCGTTCTAGGCCTCTTAGGGCCGTATTTTGACTTAAACGTTTTCATGATTTTTTCGAATGAACGTAATGATACAACGTCAATTTAACGAGGAATTTCACACTTCTCGAATAGTATAGACAACTGTGGTGTTAAGTTAACCGTTGCCGTTTATACGATAACCATGAACTTCATTCGGGAAAATGAGTCTTCGCGATTTTTATCGTAAAGTCCCAACGGTAACTCCGGTCAAGACAAAACGAGTGGTGGATCCGCCGAGGTTCAATTGGAAGGCATAAGGTCCAGTCGATACTCTGTCCAACTTGCACGCTCGGCGAGTTGGATGTCGCACATCTCGTGTACCCATTTCTCTTGAGTCCTTTGCTCGGGACCTTTTACCGAGATTTTGTCGAGAAAGCTTTCGTACAGCAACGCATTTCTAACATTGATTTCGAGATAACCGTTGTTGACCAGAACAGTAATTTTTTTCCCGAAAGTTTTTTTTTTCGGATCGGACCATCCTTTTCTTTTAAATTACACGAAGCTTTTTTCCTGGATTTATACTTCTTTTTTAGATAAGAAATATTTCTCGGGAGTTTTGTAGCATTGATTCTGTCGTGACCGATTTTGAGCCCAACAGTTACCTCATTGGTTGAAAAGGTCCGTTGAAAGTGGTCTACTCATTCCTCTAAGAGTGGAATGCAGTAGGATTGGGACTGGCGCCTTCTGAAGGCTGCCTACGTACCCTTGTAAAAGGGAGCAAGCCTTTCGTAGTTCGTTTACTTTGGCCGAGTGTGGCCGTATTTGAGTTTTCAGGACCGACAACATGTGGCTTCGGATCCCAGCCGCTTTGCGACTATTTTTAATGAATTGTGTTTCGCATTTTTAAGAGCGTGTTTGTATTCGTGTGAATACAGAGGGAAGAGTATGAGTTGTCATCTCATAATCTAACTCTGGGTGAACTGCAATACTCGTTGTCTGTTTGGAGAGTTTTCTGCAGAGTGTAAACCTGTTGGATTTCTAAAGACGTTTGAGTATTAGCCAAGAGAAAAAATTTAGGATCTCGTATCAGAGTGTTTGATACTATGCCTAGAGATGCTAGAGACTAGTGTGTTGGGATTAGGGTAAGACCTAGGTCTAATCACAATTTTAGGGGGTGCGATGACTACTTCGGCTTACGTTATCCGTGTCGCTTTTGACCTGATTCCATCTCGCTTTAAAGTCCGTGATATGTTCTCGGCTTATACGACTTTTATGGTAGGAATCAAGCATATCTTCTGGGACAATTTTTAAGTCTCCCGAAAGTGCTTACCGAAATTTCAAATTTCTTTTATAGCACTATTACCCTTGTGTCGGGTGTTCGAGAGCTATCTCTATGAGATGGATTAGTCTGTTTAGGACGTTGAGAGTTTGTTCTGATCAGCAACAAACTTATTGGTAGATATTACCATTTTTGAATCTTCCCGAAGGATACATGTTTAAGAAGGTGTGTGTGCTATATAGTCGCAGATGGACTGTTTTTAAGGTGAGCATTCCGTGCGTCAGCGACGTCTCGCTGTGTTGAAGGTTGATTTTTTATTTTGTATGCCGCATTTTTTGCTTGAAATGTTCACGGGCTTGAAGATGTGTGGCATCACAAGGGTTTTGTTTTAATCTTACGGCAGAGAAACTTTTTGTTTTGTTTGCGGATGTCCGCTACCAAAACTGTTGTTCCTGTTTGTTAAGTTGAAGAAAGAAATAGAGTCAAAGGATGAGTTTGGGTGAAGTTTGGGTGTTGTGCAAAGTTAGGGCAAAACCTCCGGAGATTGTCTGAGAAGACTTTAGGAGTGTTTAAAGGTGTCCAGAAGAGTCCTGAAGCTGGTGGAAAGTTAGGGACAAGTCCAGGAGGGACTTAGGGAACTATTTGGGAGAAAAAGGTTGATCGTGCAAAAATTGGGCGAGGTATGGACAAAAGGTATGTACCATCGACCGTAGGGACTGTGATAAAATAGGGCGGCCCTAAGATGTTCTCATTTGACCTTTAAAAGAGGGTTGGGGAGTCTGTGCAAAAATAGGGCGAGTGGTATGGACAGGGGGTCCGTACCATCGACCGTGCAAGAATAAGGAGAGTGCTTTCCCAGATCAATCTGAATTGAAGAGGTGCAAACTTAAGGATTTTCTTATGGCCGTTGAAGGATAAGGGAGTGCTAGGGTGTGGTCAAATATAGGCTGTTACTTGCTGGAAAGAAAGGAACAGCTTGGACCATGTATTTAGCTTCCTTTGTGAAATGATTCATGGGAGCTTAATGGGAACCAATTAGGAGCCAGCAAGATCAGTCAACATGCCAGCCTTATCCAGCCTGTCCAAGGCGTGCTTCTTCTCCTCCAGTCAGTTCATTTCACTCAGATTACACCCAAGAATTAATCCTAAGCGTCCATCTTCAAGTGTTTCTATCCATTGATTTTAAGTTACTGATTTGTAATCTGTTTTCTATTTAAATGCCTTTAGATGGCAAGTTGTAACTCTTAAGGGAGTAAGGGGGATTTCCCCTCTCCACTTCATAATAAACTTTGTGTTCTTGAATTTGATTCTCTCTAGTCTACCCCTTTCTTAATCTTTGTTTTCAGATTCAAGTAAACACAAGTCTAAACCAGATCCTTCTCAACTTCATTTCGAGTCATCTCTTCCCCAAAGGGGATTATTCATCACACAACCTATCTACACTCTGAAAATCTAACACTGTTTGGACGTTTAATTTTTTGATTTGTTAGCGAGGAATTAGGACCAATGGGTCACGTAAATTTGACCCTAAGAATGTGCGACTTCCTTCACTGTGCTTTGTGAAGACTTGCCCCCCCCCCCCCCCCCCCCCCCCCCCCCCCCTCCCCCCTCCCCCCCCCTCCCCCGAGAATTATTTCATGTATAGTTAAGGATGCTTCGTGTAGCTCTAGGAGCTTTGTCACAAGTTTTTCCTGATGTGCCGCTTTTTACTTGTAAAACAATTGTGGGTTTAGAGTAAACTGTGGAACATATTGAACTTGGTCGGTTGTCGACAAGTTTAACTTTTCCGTTAACCGTTCGGTGGTTAAGACTAAGTTTTGATATATTAAGAATTTATCGTATGATTTCTGATTCTGGGTTATATGATAATTATCTGCACTTGGCGTTTTTAGACTAATCGTGGATTGTTGTTTTGCTGTTAAGTGATTGGATGGAGCAGTGGTCCCTCAAACATTTTGGCTCGGTCTGAAGGATGTGTTCAGCCGCATACCCGAGGATGTTGCTGATCACGGATTAGACTATGGAACGTTCGTGTTAACATTAAGGTCATGTTAGTTTAGAACTGTCCTAGTCGTAATTGGCTGAGTGCCAAAGAGCTTTTGTCCAGATTGATGGGCCGAGTCGGATTTTCCGTGCTAGGATGATCAATGGTGTTAGAGACGATTTTCCACTTAGGTAGCGATTACCCAACAAATTTTTCGTATAATGTTTACCTATAATCATACGAAAATTGTTTTTTTTGTATGATGAAGAGAAAACCTAAGAGGCTCGATAAAGAACCCATGCGAGATGATTGCCTGCTCGGATGGAACTGCGGGAGATGGAAGGCAGAAGCCAGCGAGCCGCATGGCTAAAGAATGAGATCTCTAAGATCGTAGTGCGAAGAGATAAAGTTTAATTTTTTCTCTGAGATACGAGTCATATGACTCTGTTTTTAATTATACGCAAATTGTCAAAAACACTTCTCCGTAAAACTTGCTACGTTCGTTTCCGAAAGTTTCTTCGCATAACTTGGTGTGGCTATACAAAAGATGTTTCGTGTAAGTTTTACGAGAAGTGAATGGCATAGAAGTAAACTGAGAATGTCTCTCGCAGATTACTCGTGATATTTTTGAACGAGGAATGTGTTTTCCTCATTATGTTTTCTGCATTGCGAAGTCGTTTTTCATGACACTGATCTTATTTTCACGTAGGCTCTTCCGTATATAATGTTATAGTTATACAAAAGTAATGGATGATCGGTTTTATGAGGCATTGCATTGGCTAAATGATTTTCTGTCTACTGCTGCGAGAGTTTGCTTTGTCAAAAGCGTTATCTTTATGCGGAGAAATGTTTTTTTTTTTGAAGTATGGGAGTTTATGAGTATAGTATATGTACCTACTCCCTCCTTTTTTACGAAAGAAAATGGCTGAACCAATATTTTGAAGGGTTTTGTACGTTTTTTCTTTCGAATATTGGGATGGTTGACAATCCACGTCGGTTAAAAGACGACGCTAGGATTGTTACTTGGTGAGTTTCGGGTTGATGACTAGGAATATGTCGGTTTTAAGAAAATTGCTAGGAACGAGTCGGTTTTAAGACGACGTTCCCGTTTCTAGTTCTTTCTTTCTTTAGGAAGTGAGCTGAGTATGCGTGGCGATCGTTTCTTGGTTTTCTAAGAGTTTTGATCGGTTTGCAAGATATGCCTGAACAGTCACATAACAATAGATCGAGACAGGAAAATGCCTAAGACTTAGCTCGCTAGACTATTTTCCTAGATCCTAAGTTCCTTAAATTTTTATAGCGTGAAGCGTTTTTATTTCTAGTACCTTCCTACGAAAATTCCAAGTCTACTTCAAAAACATCCAAGCCGGCCATACCTTAGTTTTTCTGAAGGTTTGGGTTAACCTCTTCTCCGTTTTGCTTGCTCATCTGTCCTTCCTCTTCTCGTTGTATGTATGCCCCTTAAGAATGGTAAAGATATTAGATCTTCCTGGCCGCATTTAGGCTCAAACATGTCTTGCGGTTTTGGTTCGTCAATCCATATTTTTCTATATTGGTGTTTATCCTTTGAAACTTGACATTTATTTTCCGAACTTTACTTTTATATTCTCTTGAAAATAAAAGATAGACCGTACTAATATCATTGGGCTTGATTTTGTCTAAAATCGTAAGTCTGTTTCAGACCTTTTCCGGCCATTTTTCAACTTAAAAAGTTTTTACGATTTCTTTGAAAGAGTATCTTTGATACGACGTCAATTTTTCTAGGAAGGTTCAAATTAATTGTATATTTGAGGCGACTAGGGTGTTAAGTTAACTGTTGCCATTTTATAAGATCAATTTGAATTCATACGAGAAAACAATTCTTTGCGGTTTTTATCGTAAAGTTCCAGCGGTAACTCCAATCGAGACGAAACAAAACACATTTCGATCAAGATTCAAAGGAGAATGCAAAGATAGAGGTAAGGGCGAGTAGGAGCAAGCCAGGGAGTTTAGGCGAATCTTACTTGTTTTTGTCATAAAATCCCAATGGAAACTTTGATTGAGAAGAAACGTAAAGCGTTTCGATCGAGATTTTAAGGAGAAAACAAAGGATAAGCTCACCAGGGCTTGACCAACTGTCCATGAGGCGATTTGGAGGGAATAAATCTAACTCGCCATCGGGGCGAGTTGGACGGTGTGCGTCCAACTTGTTTTGATCGTAAAATCCCAACGGAAACTCCGATTGAGACGAAACAAAAAGCGTTTCGATCGAGATTCAAAGGAAACGGGAAGGTGATCCAAAGGAATGCTCTTTGAGTCCAACTACCCCGTTCGGCGATTTGGCCTGCTCGTTTGGTCCAACTCGCCTGTTCGGTGAGTTGGGCAGCTCGTTCGGTCCAACTCGCCGAAAGAGCGAGTTAGATGGCTTGTTTGGTCCAACTCGCCCGTCCAGAGAGTTGGACGGCTCGTTTGATCCAACTCACCGTATGGGTGATTTGGGCGGCTCGTTTGGTACAACTCACCGTATGGGCGAGTTGGACGGCTCGTTCGGTCCAACTCTCCAATTCATCGAACGGATGATTTGGATGGCTCGTTTTGTCCAACTCGCCCGTTCGGAGAGTTGGACGACTCGTTTGGTCCAATTCGTCTAATGGGCGAGTTGGACGGCTTGTTTGATCCAACTCGCCCGTTCGACTCGAGTTTTGATGGTATGCTGGTGCGGTCTTTTCCGTAAATGTTTTCAATTTTTTTCGACGAAAGTTGTATCATAAAATGCTAACTCGTTTCACTTTGCGAACAATGTTCCATAAAATATTTTCAAGTTTGATTTTACGAAAGCTGTTTCGAAAAAGGTTGTGGAGCTTTAATATTACGAAAGTTATACCGCAAAATGTCGTGAGTTTAGCTTTACGAAAGCTGTTTCATAAAATGTTGTTGATTTTAACTTTAAGAAAGTCGTTAT
The DNA here is from genome assembly GCA_905132885.1 of Moricandia moricandioides. NCBI lineage: Eukaryota > Viridiplantae > Streptophyta > Magnoliopsida > Brassicales > Brassicaceae > Moricandia > Moricandia moricandioides. The sequence goes on from CAJHQQ010003054.1 coordinate 46,834, forward strand.
GTAAACGTGTTTTCGAGTTTGGCTGTACGAGAGCCAATTTTTTTGGAAAACTCACGTTTTAGCCTCTTAAACTTTGGTTGTGATGAGATTAATTATCTGGAGTAAAATTAATCGGAGATTTTCTCGTTTCCATAGGATTGATCCGAGGGGATTTTGAGTATTTTTTCAGAGTAATTTTAAGTGACAATCATCGAGAATTCACTGAATATGTCAAGTAGAATCGAAGCCTGGATTTTTATGAAATCTTAGGTTTCAGAAAACCTTTTAGCAGTGAGGAATATGATCTCTCATTTTGCTTAGTTTATTTTTCGTCAGCCGTTTTAGGTTTCGAGTAATTTAATAGAGATTAACTTTGTTTCTTCGAATATTGTTCGGAAGAAGTACAGCAGTGGGGGTTGTGCGCCTGATTTGTTGTGCTTCATTTCTCCGTGAGTAATCTAGGGTTTCGCCGCAATTTTTGGGAGAGCAAGTTTTAGTTTTCAAAAAAGGTATTATTGTCGAATCTTTATGCGCTGAGATTTTTCCAACTCGGTAATGAGTCGAAATTTACGGGATTTGATAGATTTTATAGTTGTCCATTCTGTTTAGTGAGAGAAATCGCGAGCTTGTTTCGGTACTCCAATTGTGGCAAAAAGTCGCGACTAGGTTTTCGATTTTCTCAAGAATTGCGGCGTTTTCATAAGCGTTGGTGATGGGAGCAGTCTCTGCTGGAGTTGTTTTATCAGCGTTGTTGCGAGCTGCGGCATTGTCTTTCGTATTTCTAGACATTGTTTTGATCAAGTGTTTTGTGGCCATGAGTTAGAGTAATCCGACCTCCCCTCCTTCTAGCGCCAAACTGTGGGAATCGAAATTCACACCGTCGATTTCTGTAAATTTAGGAAAGTCAAGAAACCCTAACTTTCCCTGATGTCTCGGATTCTCTGTGAGAGCCAACGAAAAATAATGAAGTAAATTTGGAAAAAATGAAAAAAAATAACAAAACAAATTTAGAAAACAATAGATCTTTATTTTGAATTTGCGTAAGAGTGCTCCAGAGACAAAAGCGTACATGAACCTTGTCTGGAAACAGAATCAGAAAGGAATTCGTATAACACAAGTAGTAAAACGAGACTAAGGTTGCTAGCTCTACCACCTATATCGAGAGAAACCTATGTGGCTGCAACTCGCTTAGCAATAGACGAAAAGACGAAAAAGGTTTGGAGGATTTGGGACTGGACCTAAGAAAGGCTGCCTACGTACCCCTTTCGAGGATCAAGTCGGACATAGTTCAATTAAAAGAGTGGACCAAGAGATCGAACTTCCGGAGCAAGTTCGTCTGGTAATTGAGTGCCAATCATAGAAACCGAGCTTGTCGAGAATAAATTTTAGGGTTTCTAAGTGCAATGAGTTGTAGATTCTAAGGAAACCAGAATAGTCGAACAAAGATGGAGAAACGTCTGAGTATAACTTTGTCCTTATAGCCACCTAAGTTCTAAGTTCATATAAGCTAACAGAGCTTCTCTCGGTCTAAATCTTCGGGATCCCTGCGCCTTTTGCTTTAGCTCCCCTTATATATGCCTTCTGAGTCGGCTCCCCTTTCCTTTTTTGCCCATAGGTCGAGTTTATCGTTTCCCAGAAATATTCCTTTTTATCTCGATCTTCATCATTATCTTGAAAACTTGACATTTATCTTCCGATTTTGTTAGATTTATATTCTTCTGCGTGTAACAATACACCATCATAACATTGTTGGGCTTAATTTTGTATGAAATCGCAAGTGGTTCTTTAGCCGCATTCTAGGCCTCTTTGGGATGTATTTCGATTTAAACATTTACACGATTTCTTCGAATGAACGTTTAATGATACGATGTCGATTTAACGAGGAAGTTCACACTTCTCGTATAGTGTAGACAACTGTTGTGTTAAGTTAACCGTTGCCGTATATAAAATAACCATGAAGTTAATTCCAGAAAACGATTCTTTGTGATTTTTATCCTAAAGTCCCAACGGTAATTCCAATTGAGACAAAACGAGTGATGGATCATCCCATGTTCAATCGGAAGGCATAAGGTCCGGTCCATGCTAGGTCCAACTCGCGCGCTCAGCGATTTGGATGTCGCACATCCCGTGTACCCATTTCTCTTGAGTACTTTGCTTGGGACCTTTTACCGAGATTGTGTCGAGAAAGCTTTCGTACGAAAACACAATTCTAACATTAATTTCAAGATAATCGTTGTTTACCACAACATTCATTTGTTTTCCCAAAATTTTTTTGTTTGGATCGGACCATCCTATTCGAGAACTTGTCGTATAACTTCTTTCTTTTAAACTACACGAAGATTTTGTCCTGGATTTATACTTCCTTTTCAGATAAGAAATATTTTATGGGATTTTTCTAGCATGGATACTGTCGTGACCGATTTTGACCCCAACAGTTTTCTAGAAGGTCACTCGCAACTATCATTAGCTTCTAGGATTATGCAAACTAAGGCAGATTATAATATGAGTGAAAAGTGTGTGGATTCGGTATGCCAAATGTTGACAGACTATTTACACGATGGAAACCAATCAACCGGTTCACATTACGAGACAGAAAGGTTGATGCGCAATTTAGGCCTCCCATACTATACAATTGATGTTTGTGTTAGCAATTGTATGATCTTCTGGAAAGAGGATGAAAGGTGGGATAAGTGTCAATTTTGTGATGCACCAAGATGGAAGCCTAGACATGAATGACATAGAAGCAAAGTATCAAATAGTCATATATGGTATCTACCTATTGTTGACAGGTTGAAGAGAATGTATCAGAGCAAAAAGACTGCAGCAGCAATGAGATGGCATGCAGAGCACCAAGCAAAAGAAGGTGAAATGTGTCATCCGTCAGATGCGGCGGAGTGGAAACACTTTCAAGATGTACATCCCCGATTTGCCGAATAACCTCGTAATGTTTATTTTGGCTTATGTACAGATGGATTCAATCCATTTGGGATGTCTAATAATCATTTGTTGTGGCCAGTGATCTTGACTCCATATAATCTACCCCCTGGTATGTGCATGAATACAAAGTACTTGATTCTCACAATTTTGAACTCAGGGCCAAATCACCCACTATCTAGTCTAGATATCTTCCTCAAACCTTTGATTACTGAGTTAAAAGAGTTGTGGTCTACTGGATTCCAAGCATACGATATGTCTTTCAATCAAAATTTTAATCTTAAAGTTGTGCTCCTTTGGACGATAAGCGACTTTTCGGCATATGGCATGCTATGAGGATGGACAACCCATGGAAAGTTGTCTTATCCAATTTGTATGGAATATACAAAGACTTTTTATCTGCCTAATGGAAAGAAGGAAGAAATGCTGGTTTGATTGTCATCAAATAATTCTTCCTCATGGTCATTCACTAAGGAAGAACAAAAAAGACTTCTTGAAGGGAAAACATGGTATGAATGATTTTCCACCTGAATATTTGACTGGTGAGCAAGTTTATTCTGAGAGGTTAAATGTTGTCAATCCACCAAAAACGTCTATCTATGGTGAAAATGGTCACGAGAAGAAGAAACATGGGTATGGGAAGTACCATAACTGGCACACGGAAAGAATATTCTAGGAGCTGCCGTACTGGAGGGATCTCATTCTTTGATAAATCTTGATGTGATGCACATTGAGAATAATATTTTGACAACATCATGAATACTCTTATTAGTGTGAAGGGTAAGTCGAAAGACACAATCAAGTCAAGATTGGTGTAGCACTTTTCTGTGATCGGAAACACTTACATGTTAATCGTGATGGTCAAGCTCCTTTTCCTCCCTACACATTGGACAAGAACACAAGAAGAAGTTTATTGGAATGTGCGAAACATGCGGTTAAATTTCCAGAAGGTCATGCTTCAGACTTAGCTAGTTGTGCTGATATTGAGAAGGGCAAGTTTTCAGGCATGAAGAGTCATGACTGCCATGTTTCTATGGAGAGGCTACTTCCTTTTATATTTGCATAACTCCTAGACCAGAACGTCCATCTTGCTTTATCAGGTACTAATTTACAGTTTTATGAAATATTACAACTCTATGTGTTTAAAATTTGTGTTAGTAATGATCTGAAATTTGAATGTATATTGTAGGTGTTGGTTTATTTTTCTGTGACCTTTGCTCCAGAACCTGCAAAAAGATTGCTTAAAAATACTTGAAAAGAACATAGTTTTGATAATTTTCAATTTGGAAAAGATCTTTCCACCATCATTTTTTGACGTGATGGAGCACTTGCCAGTTATTTTTTGGTATGTCTGGTCAAAATTATTCGTTGTGGCCAGTTATTCTTACTCCATATAATCTACCACCTGACATGTGTATGAAACGTGAGTTTATGTTTCTCTTAATATTAATTCCTTGTACAAACCATCCAAAAAAGAGTTTGGATGTATTTTTACAGCCTTTAATAGAGGAGCTTAATGGTTTATGGATTGATGGAGTTGAGTCATATGATGTGTCAATGAAGCAGAATTTTACATTACGAGCTATGCTTTTATGGACAATCAGCGATTTCCCCGCTTATGCTATGTTATCTGGATGAACAACTCATGGTCGTTTATCATTTCCTTATTTTATGGACGATAGTGAAGCTTTTTGGTTAAAACATGGGAGGAAAACATGTTGGTTTGATTGTCACCGTCGTTTTCTTCCAAAAGATCATAGTCTACGCCGTAATAAGAAAAACTTCAGAAAACAAAATAGTTAATTCTGATCCACCAACAATATATTCAGGTGAGGATTTATGGAGAGATCATGTGATGGATTTACCAAAGACTGCTAATTATGGGGGAGAAGGGCATCCAAAAATAGCTGGATATGGTGAAAACATAATTGGCATAAGCAAAGTATATTTTGGGAGTTACCTTATTGGAAAAATCTTCTTCTGCGTCATAATCTTGATGTGATGCACATTGAAAATATTTTTTTTGATAATATCATCAATATTGTGCTGAATGTTCAAGGGAAAACAAAAGACAATATTAAATCATGTCTTGATTTGGCAGATATTTGCAATCAAAAGGACCTTCATTTGCAATACGGTGCTGTTGTTTTTGTGTTTCAGTTTCAGTTTGAATTTCAGGTTCAAAGTGTTGTTTTAGTTTGAGTTAGTTCCAGGTTATAAGTTCAATAAA
>CAJHQQ010003055.1:0-51967 GCA_905132885.1 Moricandia moricandioides
TTTTTCTTGATACTAAAAAAAACAGAATGAATCACGATGTAAGAAGCTTGATTTGGACTCATAAATCAGTGTAGAATCACCCTGAAGTTGAATCAAGATCATAGGAGTTATGATGAAGAAGTTATCCCACTTTTAACCGAAGTGACTACAATTTACCTTGTTTGGAGATTTGACAATTTCTTCTTTATTCTAATCAAACCAGATTGAATCACGATGTAAGAAGTTTGATTTGGACTCATAAATCAGTACAGAATCATCCTGAAGTTGAATCAATATCATTGGACTTATGATGAAGAAGTTATTCAACTTTTAACCGAAGTGATTCCAGTTTATCCTGTTTGGAGATTTGGCAATTTCTTCTTGATTCTAATCAAACCAAAATGAATCACGATGTAAGAAGATTGATTTGGACTCATAAATCAGTGTAGAATCACCCTGAAGTTGAATCAAGATCATAGGAGTTATGATGAAGAAGTTATCCCACTTTTAACCGAAGTGATTCCAGTTTGCCCTTTTTGGAGATTTTGCAATTTCTTCTTGACTCTAATAAAACCATAATGAATCAAGATGTAAGAATCTTGATTTGGAATCATAAATCAGTGGATAATCACCCTGAAGTTGAATCAATAATCATAGGAGTTATGATGAAGAAGTTATCCCACTTTTAACCGAAGTGATTCCAGGTTTACCATGTTTTGGAGATTTGGCAAATTTCTTCTTGATTCAAACCAAACCAGAATGAAATAACGATGTAAGAAGCTTGATTTGTACTCATAATCAGTGTAAATCACCCTGAAGTTCAATCAATATGATAGGAGTTATGATGAAGAAGTTATCCCACTTTTAACGAAGTAAATCTAGTTTACCCTGTTTGGAGATTTGGAAATTTCTTCTTGATTCTAATCAAAACCAAAATGAATCACGATGTAAGAAGCTTGATTTGAACTCAAAAATCAGTGTAGAATCACCCTGAAGTTGAATCAATATCATTGGAGTTATGATGAAGAAGTTATCCACTTTTGACCGAAGTCATTCCAATTTACCCTGTTTGGAGATTTGACAATTTCTCTTGATTCAAATCAAACTGAATGAATCACGATGTAAGAAGCTTGATTTGTACTCATAAATTATTGTAAATCACCCTGAAGTTGAATCAATATCATAGGAGTTATGATGAAGAAGTTATCCCACTTTTAACCGAAGTGATTCCAGTTTACCATGTTTGGAGATTTGGCAATTATTCTTGATACTAATAAAACCAGAATGAATTCACGATGTAAGAAGCTTGATTTGGACTCATAAATCGTGTAGAATCACCCTGAAGTTGAATCAAGATCATAGGAGTTATGATGAAGAAGTTATCCCACTTTTAACCGAAGTGATTCCAGTTTACCCTGTTTGGAGATTTGGCAATTTCTTCTTGATTCAAACCAGAATGAATAAGGATGTAAGAAGCTTGATTTGTACTCATTAACCAGTGTAAATCACCCTGAAGTTCAATCAATATCATAGGAGTTATGAATGAAGAAGTTATCCCACTTTTAACCGAAGTGACTCTAGTTTACCTGTTTGGAGATTTGGCAATTTCTTCTTGATTCTAATAAAACCAAATGAATCACGATGTAAGAATCTTGAGTTGGACTCATAAATCCGTGTAGAATCACCCTGAAGTTGAATCAAATATCATAAGGAGTTATGATGAAGAAGTTATCCCACTTTTAACCGAAGTGATTTCCAGTTACCCTGTTTGGAGATTTGGCAATTCTTCTTGATTCAAATAAAACCAGAATGAATCAAGATGTAAGAAGCTTGATTTGGACTCATAAATCAGTGGTAAATCACCCTGAAGTTGGAATCAATATCAATAGGAGTTATGATGAAGAAGTTATCCCACTTTTAACCGAAGTGATTCCAGTTTACCCTGTTTGAGATTTGGCAATTTCTTCTTGATACTAATCAAACCAGAATGAATCACGATGTAAGAAGCTTGATTTGGACTCATAAATCCGGTAGAATCACCCTGAAGTTGAATCAAGATCATAGGAGTTATGATGAAGAAGTTATCCCACTTTTTGTACCAAAAGTGATTCCAGTTGGCCCTAGTTTTGGAGAGTTTAATTTCTCTTGATTCTAATCAAACCATAATGAATCAAGATGTAAGAATCTTATTTTGGACCATAAATCAGTGGATAATCACCCTGAAGTTGAATCAATATCATAGGAGTTATGATGAAGAAGTTATTCCACTTTTAACCGAGAGAATCTAGTTTACCATGTTTGGAGATTTGGCAATTCCTTCTTGATACTAATAAAAGCAGAATGAATCACATTTAAGAAGCTTGATTTGACTCATTAATCAGTTTAGAATCACCCTGAATTTGAATCAAGATCATAGGAGTTATGATGAGAAGTTATCCCACTTTTAACCGAAGTGATTCCAGTTTCCCTGTTTGGAGAGTTTGGCAATTTCTTCTTGATACTAATAAAACCAGAACGAATCACGATGTAAGAAGTTTGATTTGGAACTCATAAATAAGTTTAGAATCACCCTGAAGTTGAATCAAGATCATAGGAATTATGATGAAGAAGTTATCCCACTTTTAACCGAAGTGACTCCAATTTACCTTGTTTGAAGATTTGGCAATTTCGTCTTGATTCAAATCAAACCAGAATGAATCACGATGTAAGAAGCTTGATTTGTACTCATAAATTAGTGTAAATCACCCTGAAGTTGAATCAATATCATAGGAGTTATGATGAAGAAGTTATCCCACTTTTAACCGAAGTGACTCCAATTTACCCTTGTTTGGAAGATTTGGCAATTTCTTCTTTATTCTAATCAAACCAGAATAAATCACGATGTAAGAAGCTTGATTTGGACTCATAAATCAGTGCAGAATCATCCTGAAGTTGAATCAAGATCATAGGAGTTATGATGTAGAAGTTATCCCTACTTTTAACCGACGTGATTCCAGTTTACCCTGTTTGGAGATTTGGCAATTTTTCTTGATACTAAAAAAAACAGAATGAATCATGATGTAAGAAGCTTGATTTGGACTCATAAATCTGTGTAGAATCACCCTGAAGTTGAATCAAGATAATAGGAGTTATGATGAAGAAGTTATCCCACTTTTAACCGAAGTGACTACAATTTACCTTGTTTGGAGATTTGACAATTTCTTCTTTATTCTAATCAAACCAGAATGAATCACGATGTAAGAAGTTTGATTTGGACTCATAAATCAGTGCAGAATCATCCTGAAGTTGAATCAATATCATTGGACTTATGATGAAGAAGTTATTCAACTTTTAACCGAAGTGATTCCAGTTTACCCTGTTTGGAGATTTGGCAATTTCTTCTTGATTCTAATCAAAACCAGAATGAATCACGATGTAAGAAGCTTGATTTGAACTCAAAAATCAGTGTAAAATCACCCTGAAGTTGAATCAACATCATTGGAGTTATGATGAAGAAGTTATCCCACTTTTAACCGAAGTCATTCCAGTTTACCCTGTTTGGAGATTTGGCAATTTCTTCTTGATTCAAATCAAACCAGAATGAATCACGATGTAAGAAGCTTGATTTGTACTCATAAATTAGTGTAAATCACCCTGAAGTTGAATCAATATCATAGGAGTTATGATGAAGAAGTTATCCCACTTTTAACCGAAGTGATTCCAGTTTACCATGTTTGGAGATTTGGCAATTTATTCTTGATACTAATAAAACCAGAATGAATCACGATGTAAGAAGCTTGATTTGGACTCATAAATCCGTGTAGAATCACCCTGAAGTTGAATCAAGATCATAGGATTTATGATGAAAAAGTTATCCCACTTTTAACCGAAGTGATTCCAGTTTACCCTGTTTGGAGATTTGGCAATTTCTTCTTGATTCAAATCAAACCACAATGAATCAATATGTAAAAAGCTTTATTTGTACTCATAAATCAGTGTAAATCACCCAGAAGTTGAATCAATATCATAGGAGTTATGATGAAGAAGTTATCCCACTTTTAACCGAAGTAAATCCAGTTTACCCTGTTTGGAGATTTGGCAATTTCTTCTTGATTCTAATCAAACCAGAATGAATCACGATGTAAGAAGCTTGATTTGAACTCATAAATCAGTGTAGAATCACCCTGAAGTTGAATCAATATCATTGGAGTTATGATAAAGAAGTTATCCCACTTTTAACCGAAGTGAATCCAGTTTACCCTGTTTGGAGATTGGGCAATTTCTTCTTGATTCTAATCAAACCAGAATGAATCAAGATGTAAGAAGCTTTATTTGGACTCATAAATCAGTGCAGAATCATCCTGAAGTTGAATCAATATCATTGGACTTATGATGAAGAAGTTATTCCACTTTTAAGCGAAGTGATTCCAGTTTACCCTGTTTGGAGATTTGGCAATTTCTTCTTGATTCAAATCAAACCAGAATGAATCACGATGTAAGAAGCTTGATTTGAACTAATAAATCAGTGTAGAATCACCCTGAAGTTGAATCAATATCATTGGAGTTATGATGAAGAAGTTATCCCACTTTTAACCGAAGTCATTCCAGTTTACCCTGTTTGGAGATTTGGTAATTTCTTCTTGATTCAAATCAAACCAGAATGAATCACGATGTAAGAAGCTTGATTTGTACTCATAAATTAGTGTAAATCACCCTGAAGTTGAATCAATATCATAGGAGTTATTATGAAGAAGTTATCCCACTTTTAACCGAAGTGATTCCAGTTTACCATGTTTGGAGATTTGGCAATTTATTCTTGATACTAATAAAACCAGAATGAATCACGATGTAAGAAGCTTGATTTGGACTCATAAATCCGTGTAGAATCACCCTGAAGTTGAATCAAGATCATAGGATTATGATGAAAAAGTTATCCCACTTTTAACTGAAGTGATTCCAGTTTACCCTGTTTGGAGATTTGGCAATTTCTTCTTGATTCAAATCAAACCACAATGAATCAATATGTAAGAAGCTTGATTTGTACTCATAAATCAGTGTAAATCACCCAGAAGTTGAATCAATATCATAGGAGTTATGATGAAGAAGTTATCCCACTTTTAACCGAAGTAAATCCAGTTTATCCTGTTTGGAGATTTGGCAATTTCTTCTTGATTCTAATCAAACCAGAATGAATCACGATGTAAGAAGCTTGATTTGAACTCATAAATCAGTGTAGAATCACCCTGAAGTTGAATCAATATCATTGGAGTTATGATAAAGAAGTTATCCCACTTTTAACCGAAGTGAATCCAGTTTACCCTGTTTGGAGATTGGGCAATTTCTTCTTGATTCTAATCAAACCAGAATGAATCAAGATGTAAGAAGCTTTATTTGGACTCATAAATCAGTGCAGAATCATCCTGACGTTGAATCAATATCATTGGACTTATGATGAAGAAGTTATTCCACTTTTAAGCGAAGTGATTCCAGTTTACCTTGTTTGGAGATTTGGCAATTTATTCTTGATTCAAATCAAACCAGAATGAAACACGATGTAAGAAGCTTGATTTGGACTCATTAATCAGTGTAGAGTCACCCTGAAGTTGAATCAAGATCATAGGAGTTATGATGAAGAAGTTATCCTACTTTTAACCGAAGTGACTCCAGTTTACCCTGTTTGGAGATTTGGTAATTTCTTCTTGATACAAATAAAACCAGAATGAATCACGATGTAAGAATCTTGATTTGGACTCATAAATCAGTGTAGAATCACCCTGAAGTTGAATCAAGATCATAGGAGTTATGATGAAGAAGTTATCCCACTTTTAACCGAAGTGATTCCAGTCTGCCCTGTTTGGAGAGTTGGCAATTTCTTCTTGATTCTAATCAGACCATAATGAATCAAGATGTAAGAATCTTGATTTGGAATTATAAATCAGTGGATAATCACCCTGAAGTTGAATCAATATCATAGGAGTTATGATGAAGAAGTTATCCCACTTTTAACCGAAGTGAATCCAGTTTACCCTGTTTGGAGATTTGGCAATTTCTTCTTGATACTAATAAAACCAGAAAGAATCACGATGTAAGAAGCTTGATTTGGACTCATTAATCAGTTTAGAATAACCCTGAATTTTAATCAAGATCATAGGAGTTATGATGAAAAAGTTATCCCACTTTTAACCGAAGTGATTCCAGTTTACCCTGTTTGGAGATTTGGCAATTTCTTCTTGATACTAATAAAACCAGAATGAATCATGATGTAAGAAGCTTGATTTGGAGTCATAAATCAGTGTAGAAGCACCCTGAAGTTGAATCAAGATCATAGGAGTTATGATGAAGAAGTTATCCCACTTTTAACCGAAGTGATTCCAGTTTGCCCTGTTTTGAGAGTTGACAATTTCTTCTTGATACTAATAAAACCAGAACGAATCACGATGTAAGAAGTTTGATTTGGACTCATAAATAAGTTTAGAATCAGACTGAAGTTGAATCAACATCATAGGAGTTATGATGAAGAAGTTATCCCACTTTTATCCGAAGTGACTCCAATTTACCTTGTTTGGGGATTTGACAATTTCTTCTTTATTCTAATCAAACCAGAATGAATCACAAAGTAAGAAGCTTGATTTGGACTCATAAATCAGTGCAGAATCATCCTGAAGTTGAATCAATACCATTGGACATATGATGAAGAAGTTATTCAACTTTTAACCGAAGCGATTCCAATTTACCCTGTTTGGATATTTGACAATTTCTTCTTGATTCTAATCAAAACAGAATGAATCACGATGTAAGAAGCTTGACTTGAACTCATAAATCAGTGCAGAATAATCCTGAAGTTGAATCAATATCATTTGACTTATGATGAAGATGTTATCCCACTTTTAACCGAAGTGATTCTAGTTTGTCTTGTTTGGAGATTTGGCAATTTCTTCTTGATACTAATAAACAAGAATGAATCACGACGTAAGAAGCTTGATTTGGACTCATAAATCAGTGTAGAATCACCCTGAAGTTGGATAAAGATCATAGGAGATATGATGAAGAAGTTATCCCACTTTTAACCGAAGTGATTCCAGTTTGCCCTGTTTGGAGAGTTGGCAAGTTCTTCTTGATTCTAATCAAACCATAATGAATAAATATGTAAGAATATTGATTTGGACTCATAAATCAGTGGATAATCACCCTTAAGTTGAATCAATATCATAGGAGTTATGATGAAGAAGTTATCCCACTTTTAACCGAAGTGACTCCAGTTTACCCTGTTTGGAGATTTGGCAATTTCTTGTTGATTCAAATAAAAAAAGAATGAATCAAGATGTAAGAAGCTTTATTTGGACTCATAAATAAGTGGATAATCACCCTGAAGTTGAATCAATATCATAGGAGTTATGATGAAGATGTTATTCCACTTTTAACCGAAGTGATTCCAGTTTACCCTGTTTGGAGATTTGGCAATTTCTTCTTAATTCTAATCAAACCAGAATGAATCAAGATGTAAGAATATTTATTTGGACTCATAAATCAGTGTAGAATCATCCTGAAGTTGAATCAATATCATTGGACTTATGATGAAGAAGTTATCCCACTTTTAACCGAAGTGATCCCAGTTTACCTCGTTTGAAGATTTGGCAATTTATTCTTGATGCTAATAAAACCAGAATGAATCACGATGTAAGAAGCTTGATTTGGACTCATTAATCAGTGTAGAATCACCCTGAAATTGAATCAAGATCATAGGAGTTATGATGAAGAAGTTATCTTACTTTTAACCGAAGTGATTCCAGTTTGCCCTGTTTGGAGATTTGGCAATTTCTTCTTGATACTAATAAAACCAGAATGAATCACGATATAAGAAGCTTGATTTGGACTCATAAATCAGTGTAGAATCACCCTGAAGTTGAATCAAGATCATAGGAGTTATGATGAAGAAGTTATCCCACTTTTAACCGAAGTGATTCCAGTTTGCCCTGTTTGGAGAGTTGGCAAGTTCTTCTTGATTCTAATCAAACATTAATGAATCAAGATGTAAGAATCTTGATTTGGACTCATAAATCAGTGGATAATTATCCTGAAGTTGAATCAATATCATAGGAGTTATGATGAAGAAGTTATCCCACTTTAACGAGTGAATCCAGTTTACCCTGTTTGGAGATTTGACAATTTATTCTTGATACTAATAAAACCAGAATGAATCACGATGTAAGAAGATTTATTTTGACTCATAAATCAGTGGATAATCACCCTGAAGTTGAATCAATATCATAGGAGTTATGATGAAGAAGTTATCCCACTTTTAACCGAAGTGAATCCAGTTTACCCTGTTTGGAGATTTGGCAATTTCTTCTTGATACAAATAAAACCAGAATGAATCACGATGTAAGAATATTGATTTGGACTCATAAATCATTTTAGAATCACCCTGAATTTGAATCAGGATCATAGGAGTTATGATGAAGAAGTTATCCCACTTTTAACCGAAGTGACTCCAATTTACCCTGTTTGGAGATTTGGCAATTTCTTCTTGATTCTAATCAAACCAGAATGAATAAAGATGTAAGAAGCTTTATTTTGACTCATAAATCAGTGGATAATCACCCTGAAGTTGAATCAATATCATAGGCGTTATGATCAAGATGTTATTCCACGTTTAACCGAAGTGATTCTAGTTTGCCCTATTTGGAGATTTGCAATTTCTTTTTGATACTAATAAAACTAGAATGAATCACAATGTAATAAGCTTGATTTGGACTCATAAATCAGTGTAGAATCACCCTGAAGTTGAATCAAGATCATAGGAGTTATGATGAAGAAGTTATCTTACTTTTAACCGAAGTGATTCCAGTTTGGAGATTTGGCAATTTCTTCTTGATACTAATAAAACCATAATGAATCACAATGTAATAAGCTTGATTTGGACTCATAAATCAGTGTAGAATCACCCTGAAGTTGAATCAAGATCATAGGAGTTATGATGAAGAAGTTATCCCACTTTTAACCGAAGTGATTCCAGTTTGCCCTGTTTGGAGAGTTGACAAGTTCTTCTTGATTATAATCAAACCATATTGAATCAATATGTAATAATCTTGATCTTTTCTGGATCAACGGACACACCTTGGTCGGATACAATGTGACCCAGGAACTCAACACTCCTTTGCCAAAAACTGCACTTGCTCAATTTGGCAAAGAGTTGTTGTTCCCTCAATCGTCCCAACACTGCTCTAAGATGTTTCTCATGATCCTCCTTGGTCTTGGAGTAGAACAAGATATCATCAATAAAGATGATCACAAACTCATCTAAGAAATCCCTGAAAATGCTGTGCATCATCTTCATGAAAGCTGTTGGTGCATTGGTTAGTCCAAATGGCATGACCACAAACTCATAGTGGCCATACCTGGTCCGAAAAGCTGTTTTCCTTACATCATTTGGTTCAATGGGAATCTGATGATACCCTGAAGCCAAATCTATTTTGGAAAACCACTTTGCACCCTTGAGTTGATCTAACAACTCATCTATCTGAGGCAATGGGTACTTATTCTTCACAGTCACCCGGTTCAACCCTCGATAGTCAATACACAATCTGAAACTACCATCCCTCTTTTTCACAAAGAGGACTGGTGCTCCCAGGGTGACACACTTGGTCGTATGAAACTCTTATCCAGCAATTCCTTAAGCTGTTTCTTAAGCTCGGCCATTTCGGCAGGAGCCATTCTGTAGGGACTTTTGGATAATGGGGCCGTCCCTGGTTCGAGTTCTATTATGAAAGGGTCCGACCTGTCAGGGGGGATTCCCTGCAGTGCCCTAAACACATCCTGGAACTCACCAACCAGCGGTATTCCCTCCGGGTCACCACCCCCTACAACCTCCTTAGTGGCGATTGTGGCCAGATAAGCTTCACAACCCTTCCTCAGCATCATGTCACACTGGATAGCTGACACCACCAAGCATCCAAAGGTTGGACGTACACCTTGGAACTTGATCGGAGTCCCACACCCACTCTCAAAAAGCACATGCCCCCGGTGACAGTCAAGAGTGGCCCGATTCTTTCCAGGCCAATCCATACCTAAGATCACCTCGTGATTCTTTAGGTGGACTACTACAAGATCAACAGGCATGACCCTGTCCTGGATCATCACTGGGACGTCCTGAATCACCCCTAGTGAACGCATGACTTGGCCACCAGCCGCATTCACTACCCCAGGACAATCCCCCGTTCCCAATTGGAACAACCCCTTTCCGAGCATCCCCGGACTCACAAAACTATGTGTAGCTCCAGTATCGAAAAGTACATGTGTTTCCACACCACCAATACTTAGGGTCCCTACATATGACCCAAACTAAGTATCTAACCATCCTAGGTTCCATACCATGCAATCCCACTGAATTGAAAAGAGTAGGATCAGACACATTACCAGTGATTGCTAGGAATGGTCCAGCCTTGTCCTCATCCCTGGACAGCTCATACACACGCGGTGCTGATGGCTGCCCGCGGTTCTGCTCTGGCTTACAGGCCTCTCCACGGTTCTTGTTAGCCCTGGCTGCCAGCTTAGGACAATCCTTTCGGAGGTGTCCCCTCTTTCCACAATAATGGCAAGTCCTGGTATCCCCACCAGCCCCTTGCTCCTGCCTGGGACAGTCACGGGCTGAGTGGTCCATCATACCACAACGGAGACAAGCTCCCATTGCTCTCCAGCATACCCCTCCATGATGACGGCCACACTTAGGGCACACAGGCCTACCACTTGAGGTTTTACCCTCCTCAACCTGGTCCCTCTTCCTTTTCCGGTCACCATTGTGACTAGATGACACCACCACACTCTTAACCTTCTGTTTATGTTC
Source organism: Moricandia moricandioides (assembly GCA_905132885.1). Taxonomy (NCBI): domain Eukaryota; kingdom Viridiplantae; phylum Streptophyta; class Magnoliopsida; order Brassicales; family Brassicaceae; genus Moricandia; species Moricandia moricandioides. The sequence goes on from CAJHQQ010003055.1 coordinate 10,802, forward strand.
ATCTGCAAGGTTGACCTCCAGTAAGGCCATCCTTTCAACCAGCTCGGACACTGTTGGGAAGGTGCGGACTGAGCAGTAGGTCCTAAGTTCAGCCCTAATGCCTCTGATGAACCGTCTCACCTGAACTGCCTCATCCTCCAACTCCTTACCCACATAGCGCCTGAGTCGGTTAAACTCCTCCTCATACTCTCGTACTGACCTGCGTCCCTGGACCAAGTCCAAGAACTTGGCCTCCAAACGATCCCAAGCCTCAGCTGGAAAGTACTTGTGGTTGAACTCAACCTCAAAATCAGCAAAACGCACAAGGGCACCATTCGTATGCTTATCCAGAGCCAACCACCAGTTATGTGCATCTCCCTCCAGGAAGTGCACTGCAATGTCCTTCTGGTACTCCTCAGGACATCGTGTGGACTTGAAGTTTCGAACCAGCCTGGTTCTCCACTCATCAGCCTCCATAGGGTCAACACTTCCAGCAAAGTTTTTGGTACCCAACTTGGAGATGTACTCCAGAACTTTCAAGTAATCAACTTTCCAAGCTGCCCTGGCTGGGGGATCAATCTCAATCACTTCAGCCACATGTTCCACTTGCACCGGAGCCACTCCTTCGGCTGCCTGAGCTGCTGTGGTACGACCAATCTGAGGGTTCCCAATGGGAATAGCTGTCTGGATCGGTATGGCCTGACCCAAAGGTGTAATCGCCTGAGTCAAAGCCAGCATCTGAGCACCCATAGCCTTCATGACCTCCAAAACCTCATGCATGGTTGGTTCCACAGCCTGATTCACTCGACCAGCTGTCCTACCATCCGTAGCCACATTCTGGTCATCCAGGCGTCCAGCATGCGAGGATTCACCCTCACCCTCATGCTCCTCAGGTTATTGCTGTCCAGAACCAACAACCCCATCAGCTCCCTCCACATGAACCTCAGTCGGGTTGGGCTGATCAGTAGACAATCCGATCCCAACATTATCCAAATCCGTTTGGATTGGCAATGTTGCGGCCAGATTCACATCATCTGCACCCACTTGACCGGATGCTCCAGTAGCCTCCTTTCCCTTCCGAGACTTAGACTTGCTCTTTCCACCCTTGGGATTCAAAACAAGTAAGCAAATCGAGTTAGTCCACTAGACTTAACAAATATCCACAAACAATTACTAAGACTAAACAAACAACCAGACCTTACCATGGGACCAAGCTGGATGTGTGGTGACTAACCCAACCCAAACCAATCCTAGAATCAACTCCGCTCTGATACCAACTTGTAAGACCCGTTCCTGGCTGTTAAGCCCAACTTGGACCCGTGGCCTTACTTAGCTAGATCATAGGGTGTTTGTTCTCTTTTAATGTTCCATAATTTACTAAGTCATTTTCGATCAAGTGAGGTTCATCCATTCCAACCCTAAGTCTAAACAATAAGTGAAATTGTATTTTTTTTAATAACAAACATGTGATCCATACAATATAGTCATATCATTCAGTTTGCACATTAGGCTACCATAAGTTCATATTACAATACAATACTATACTATCCCAACCCACACATCCATCCACGGCCTGGTCCTCATGGTTCCTTGGCCTTGCCACGGTCCTGGTCAGATCCTGAAACTAACATACACACAATAGAATAACATAAGTAATTCCATAGCTTAACATTCACAAGTTCTATTGCATGGTTCGGTTCTCCTAGTCTAAGTTCCCAAACTATCCCAATCAGTTCACTAAGCCACGGTCACACCAGGATACTCAACTATGACTATCCTAACACCAGAATCAACACCTGGTCAGTCTGATCCGATCCAGCCCAGTCCATTGACCCGACTGTACCGGATCCGCCCATGGTCGGGTCCATTTCTGACCCTTTTTGAAAGTACTTCAACTTATTATTAAAACTCATGATAATCTCTTAAAAATCCCAACTAAGAAGAATCCACAATCAGATTGGTGAGAACCGGCCTCCTTCACATAGAATTCGGCCAATTTCTACCAAACCGGCCATAACTGACCACCATCGATTTGGTTTCATAAACCCAATCTAAATACATGATAATTCATGATAAATCCCCATTAAGAGGAATCCATGGTCGGATCCCATCAATTCCATCCGGAACTAAGAGATCCGGACATACCTGCCCAACAAAGGCCATGGAGAGTTTCACTGAACAACCAAGGCCATGGCTCGGCCATTCTGAGTCGGAACCATCCAACACATTCAGAACATAGAAGAACACGAGTAGATCAGAAAGGGAAAGAGAAGAGATGGGTCTGGTCCAACCAATCCGACCACAGCCTACACGGAATTCCACCCGGGGCCATGGTAGGATGGTTCGGTCCATCCCACTCACCTTGGGCGTACGCTCAGGAGTGCTCAAGCCTTTCTCCACATACTTATCATTTCCTCTGATAACCATCATCAACCGATCTTCAAACCACACAGACACACTTCTGGTCGGAATTCACCAACAACCCACACGGCCAAACTTTTGATCTCTCTCTCTCTCTATCTTTCTTTCTCTCTGTCACGATTTGGGCAGAGCTTTCCTTAGGGAAAATTGTGTGTGTTTTCATTCCCATGGCTGTGTTTTTATAGGGAAAGGGGTCGGCCAACTGCCTGGGCAAATAGGCACAACCGATTGGGCAGTTTACACCCATTCGGCCAAACTGCCTCCAACCGCATGGAACTGCCCCTTCTTCCCTTTGGGCTGGACGAAACATAAGCCCACACCCATATCATGATGTATAGCCTGCTTTCCCAAGTACCCAAACCCACGAAGCCCCCATACCCAACAAGATCAGCCCTTGACCCATGGGCCCTTTGTGATCGACCCACAACCAACCGGACCACAACCGCCCATGACCCGACCACACTGGCCCGGACCATAACACTCCACCCAGCTGAGTTGAGCTGAATGCCAGCTACCCCAGCTGAGTGAGCTAGTGGTCTAGCTGCTGGATCTGACCTAAGCTAGTGTGAGCTACCCTGAGCTCGTACCAGCTGATGGAGCTAATGATATAGCTGCTGGAGCTGGCCCTAGCTAGTGGGAGCTGCTCCAAGCTTGTCCTAGCTGGTTAAGCTTGTGATCCACCTACGGGAGCTGACTTTAGCTTAGTGTAAGCTTACCCAGAGCTTTCCCTAGCTGATTGAGCTACTTCCCTTTACTCACCAGCTGCCTTAGCACTCATCCAGTCCTTATTTACTTGTCTCCATCCAATTCTGGTCAAGTCTCAGCATACTAATGCACTTGACCATCCCTTCCAGCCATGGTACGCTTGTCTTTAGGTCACATGACCTGACCAGCGCGTTCCCCCGCACCATGGCCGTGCCCGAAGGCCTTATCCAGATTTGGGGATGCTACAGGTTCTATTCTTATTTATGAGTCCAAATCAAGCTTTTTACGTTGTGATTCGTTCTGGTTTTATTAGTATCAAGAAGAAATTGTCAACTCTCCAAACAGGGTAAACTGGAATCACTTCGGTTAAAAGTGGGATAACTTCTTCATCATAACTCCAATGATATTGATTCAACTTCAGGATGATTCTACACTGATTTATGAGTCCAAATCAAGCTTCTTACATCTTGATTCATTCTGGTTTAATTAGAATCAAGAAGAAATTGCCAAATCTCCAAACAGGGTAAACTGGAGACACTTCGGTTAAAAGTGGGATAACTTTTTTATCATAACTCCTATGATCTTAATTAAAATTCAGGATTATTCTAAACTTATTTACGAGCCCAAATCAAGCTTCTTACATCTTGATTTTTTCTGCTTTGATTAGAATCAAGAAGAAATTGCCAAATCTCCAAACAGGGTAAACTAGAATCACTTCGGTTAAAAGTGGAATAACTTCTTCATCATAACTCCAATGATATTGATTCAACTTCAAGATTATTCTACACTGATTTATGAGTCCAAATCAAGATTCTTACATCTGTATTCATTCTAGTTTGATTAGAATCAAGAAGAAATTGCCAAATCTCCAAACAGGATAAACTGGAGTCACTTCGGTTAAAAGTGGGATAACTTCTTCATCATAATTCCTATGATCTTGATTCAAATTCAGGGTGATTCTAAACTGATTTATGAGTCCAAATCAAGATTATTACATCGTGATTAATTCTGGTTTTATTTTTATCAAGAAGAAATTGTCAAATCTCCAAATATGGTAAACTGGAATCACTTCAGTCAAAACTGGGAAAACTTCTTCATCATATCTCCTATGATCTTGATTCAACTTCAGGGTGATTCTACACTTATTAATGAGTCCAAATCAAGCTTCTTACATCGTGATTCATTCTGGTTTAATTAGTATCAAGAAGAAATTGCCAAATCTCAAAACATGGCAAACTGGGATCACTTCGGTTAAAAGTGGAATAACTTCTTCATCATAAGTCCGATGAGATCGATTCAAATTCAGGATGATTCTGCACGGATTTATGAGTCTAAATAAAGCTTCTTACATCTTGATTCATTTTGGTTTGATTAGAATCAAGAAGAAATTACAAAATCTCCAAACAAGGTAAACTCGAGACACTTCGGTTAAAAGTGGGATAACTTCTTCATCATAACTCCTATGATCTTAATTCAAATTCAGGATGATTCTAAACTTATTTACGAGTCCAAATCAAGCTTCTTACATATTGATTCATTCAGGTTTGATTAGAATCAAGAAGAAATTGCCAAATCTCCAAACAGGGTAAACTAGAATCACTTCGGTTAAAAGTGGAATAACTTCTTCATCATAAGTCCAATGATATTGATTCAACTTCAGGATGATTCTGCACTGATTTATGAGTCCAAATAAAGCTTCTTACATCTTGATTCATTTTGGTTTCATTAGAATCAAGAAGAAATTGCCAAATATCCAAACAAGGTAAATTGGAGTCACTTTTGTTAAAAGTGGGATAACTTCTTCATCATAACTCCCATGATCTTGATTCAACTTCAGGGTGATTCTAATTTTTTTTATGAGTCCAAATAAAGCTTCTTACATCGTGATTCATTCTGGTTTTATTAGTATCAAGAAGAAATAGCCAAATCTCCAACCAAGGTAAATTGGAATTACTTCAGTTAAAAGTGGGATAACTTCTTCATCATAATTCCAATGATATTGATTCAACTTCAGGGTAATTCTACACTGATTTATGAGTCTAAATCCAGTTTTTTACATCTTGATTCATTCTGGTTTGATTAGAATCAAGAAGAAATTGCCAAATCTCCAAACAAGGTAAACTTGAGTCACTTCGGTTAAAAGTGGGATAACTTCTTCATCATAACTCCTATGATCTTGATTCAAATTCAGGGTGATTCTACACTGATTTATGAGTCCAAATAAAGCTTCTTACATCGTGATTCATTCTGGTTTTATTAGTATCAAGAAGAAATTGCTAAATCTCCAAACAGGGTAAACTGGAATCACTTCGGTTAAAAGTGGGATAACTTCTTCATCATAACTCCTATGATATTGATTCAACTTCAGGGTGATTATCCACTGATTTATGAGTCCAAATCAAGCTTCTTACATCTTGATTCATTCTGGTTTGATTAGAATCAAGAAGAAATTGCCAAATCTCCAAACAGGGTAAACTGGAATCACTTCGGTTAAAAGTGGGATAACTTCTTCATCATAAGTCCAATGATATTGATTCAACTTCAGGGTGATTATCCACTGATTTATGAGTCCAAATCAAGCTTCTTACATCTTTATTCATTCTGGTTTGATTAGAATCAAGAAGAAATTGCCAAATTTCCAAACAGGGTAAACTGGAATCACTTCGGTTAAAAGTGGAATAACTTCTTCATCATAACTCCAATGATATTGATTCAACTTCAGGATGATTATGCACTAATTTATGAGTTCAAATCAAGCTTCTTACATCGTGATTCATTCTGGTTTTATTATATCAAGGTGAAATTGCCAAATCTCCAAACAGGGTAAACTGGTATCACTTCGGTTAAAAGTGGGATAACTTCTTCATCATAACTCCTATGATCTTGATTCAACTTCAGGGTGATTCTAAACTGATTTATGAGTCCAAATCAAGCTTCTTACATCGTGATTCATTCTGGTTTTATTAGTATCAAGAAAAAATTGCCAACTCTCCAAACAGGGCAAACATGGAATCACTTCGGTTAAAAGTGGGATAACTTCTTCATCATAACTCCTATGATCTTGATTCAACTTCAGGGTGATTCTACACTGATTTATGAGTCCAAATCAAGCTTCTTACATCGTGATTCATTCTGGTTTTATTAGTATCAAGAAGAAATTGCCAAATCTCCAAACAGGGCAAACTGGAATCACTTCGGTTAAAAGTGGGATAACTTCTTCATCATAACTCCTAATGATATTGATTCAACTTCAGGGTGATTCTACACTGATTTATGAGTCCAAATCAAGCTTCTTACATCGTGATTCATTCTGGTTTTATTAGTATCAAGAAGAAATTGCCAAATCTCCAAACAGGGCAAACTGGAATCACTTCGGTTAAAAGTGGGATAACTTCTTCATCATAACTCCAATGATATTGATTCAACTTCAGGGTGATTCTACACTGATTAATGAGTCCAAATCAAGCTTCTTACATCGTGATTCATTCTGGTTTTATTAGTATCAAGAATAAATTCCAAATCTCCAAACAGGGCAAACTGGAATCACTTCGGTTAAAAGTGGGATAACTTCTTCATCATAACTCCAATGATATTGATTCAACTTCAGGATGATTCGACACTGATTTATGAGTCCAAATCAAGCTTCTTACATCGTGATTCATTCTGGTTTGATTAGTATCAAGAAGAAATTGCCAAATCTCCAAACAGGGCAAACTGGAATCACTTCGGTTAAAAGTGGGATAACTTCTTCATCATAACTCCAATGATATTGATTCAACTTCAGGGTGATTCTACACTGATTAATGAGTCCAAATCAAGCTTCTTACATCGTGATTCATTCTGGTTTTATTAGTATCAAGAATAAATTGCCAAATCTCCAAACAGGACAAACTGGAATCACTTCGGTTAAAAGTGGGATAACTTCTTCATCATAAGTCCTATGATATTGATTCAACTTCAGGGTGATTCTACACTGATTTATGAGTCCAAATCAAGCTTCTTACATCGTGATTCATTCTGGTTTTATTAGTATCAAGAAGAAATTGCCAAATCTCCAAACAGGGCAAACTGGAATCACTTCGGTTAAAAGTGGGATAACTTCTTCATCATAACTCCAATGATATTGATTCAACTTCAGGGTGATTCTACACTGATTTATGAGTCCAAATCAAGCTTCTTACATCGTGATTCATTCTGGTTTTATTAGTATCAAGAAGAAATTGCCAAATCTCCAAACAGGGTAAACTGGAATCACTTCGGTTAAAAGTGGGATAACTTCTTCATCATAACTCCTATGATCTTGATTCAACTTCAGGGTGATTCTACACTGATTTATGAGTCCAAATCAAGCTTCTTACATCGTGATTCATTCTGGTTTTATTAGTATCAAGAAGAAATTGCCAAATCTCCAAACAGGGCAAACTGGAATCACTTCGGTTAAAAGTGGGATAACTTCTTCATCATAACTCCTATGATCTTGATTCAACTTCAGGGTGATTCTACACTGATTTATGAGTCCAAATCAAGCTTCTTACATCGTGATTCATTCTGGTTTTATTAGTATCAAGAAGAAATTGCCAAATCTCCAAACAGGACAAACTGGAATCACTTCGGTTAAAAGTGGGATAACTTCTTCATCATAACTCTATGATATTGATTCAACTTCAGGGTGATTCTACACTGATTAATGAGTCCAAATCAAGCTTCTTACATCGTGATTCATTCTGGTTTTATTAGTATCAAGAAGAAATTGCCAAATCTCCAAACAGGGCAAACTGGAATCACTTCGGTTAAAAGTGGGATAACTTCTTCATCATAACTCCTATGATATTGATTCAACTTCAGGGTGATTCTACACTGATTTATGAGTCCAAATCAAGCTTCTTACATCGTGATTCATTCTGGTTTTATTAGTATCAAGAAGAAATTGCCAAATCTCCAAACAGGGCAAACTGGAATCACTTCGGTTAAAAGTGGGATAACTTCTTCATCATAACTCCAATGATATTGATTCAACTTCAGGATGATTCTACACTGATTTATGAGTCCAAATCAAGCTTCTTACATCGTGATTCATTCTAGTTTTATTAGTATCAAGAAGAAGTTGCAAAATCTCCAAACAGGGTAAACTGGAATCACTTCGGTTAAAAGTGGGATAACTTCTTCATCATAACTCCTATGATCTTGATTCAACTTCAGGGTGATTCTAAACTGATTAATGAGTCCAAATCAAGCTTATTACGTCGTGATTCATTCTGGTTTTATTAGTATCAAGAAAAAATTGCCAAATCTCCAAATATGGCTATAAGTTTTAGAGATTCAGAGAGATTTTTGGAAGAACATGATGAACAAACTGAAGAACATGAGAGAGGAGAGCTTGATTTCGTGGACAGAAGTATAGAGAGAGAGAGTAAAGTGTTTTCCTTGCTTGATTTAGGTTACATAGGCAGGATACTTTAAATAGAGTAAGCCAGACAATAAGAATGAATAAACAATTGGTCTTCTGAAGATGCTCTGGCCTTCTGTAGATGCTCTGGCCTTCTGAAGATGCTCTGGTCTTCTGAAGATGCTCTGGACGTGCATGGACCACTCAGCTGGACAGAAAGGGACAGCTTCTTTGTTTCTTTCTTCCTTGGCAGATCATGTGACTTTGGTTTGTCACAAAGCTCCAACAGCTCCAGCAAGTTGTCTACACTTGTTTATATTATTCCAGAGGTTAGGGAGACCAGAGAAGATATTTAAATTCGTCCCATTCCTTTTCTTGCCTTCCAAGACACTCTTAGGGCAAGCTGTACGGACTGACTTGTAGGTCAAGTTGTACGAACAAGCTTGCATCCTAAGTTAACTTGAATTTGCCTCTCTCTCTTGTTCCTTCATTGCCTTAACCTTATTATTCCTTCATGTCAACACTCCCCCTCAAGCTTGACTATAGAGACTGTCAAGCTTGGAAGCCATGAAGCATTCCCTCATTAAAACCTCAGCTAGGTAAAACCACTTGGGAGAAAAACCAAGCCAAGGAAAAAGAGTAGAACACTTCATGGAGGGGAGATCAGTGACATGTGAGGTCTATGAGTCCAAGTTTTGGATGAATGAACTCACAGACTTTAGTACTCGCAGCCTTAGTGAAGATATCAGCTAGTTGGTCTTCACTTCTTGTATAGCATGGTAGGATGATCCTTTGCTCCACAGCCTGCCTTACCTTATGACAATCCACTTCGATGTGTTTAGTCCTTTCATGGAACACATTGTTGGATGCTATGTGTATTGCAGCTTGATTGTCACAATGCATTGTGATCGGTGATGGTGTCTCTATACCCAAATCCTTGAGCAGGTTCTTGATCCAAATGAGTTCACTAGTGAGCTTCCTCATTGCTCTATATTCTGCTTCAGCACTTGAGCAAGATACCACCTTCTGCTTCTTGCTTTTCCAAGTTACCAAATTGCCTCCAATAAAGGTACAATAGCCGGTTGTGGACCTCCTGTCCACTCTATCTCCAGCCCAATCAGCATCACAATACCCCACAATCTCTGTGCTGTTGTTGCAACCCATCCAAACTCCTTGTCCTGGTGCTTCTCTTAGATACCTTAGGATTCTCTCCACCATATTCCAATGGTGAATCTTGGGAGCTTGCATATGCTGGCTAACTTGGTTGACTGCAAAGCACACATCTGGTCTGGTGATGGTGAGGTAGATGAGTTTCCCAACCATCCTCCTATAGTGCTTGACATCTTCATAGGGCTTGTCTTCAATCTCCCCCTCGCGCAATACTTTGTAGCCATCTTCTAGTGGAGTTTTGGCTGCTCTTCCACCTAAGTCACCTGCCTCACTCAACAAATCAAGTGTGTACTTCCTTTGGGATAGGAACAGCCCCTCTTTAGATCGACATATTTCAATCCCTAGGAAGTACTTTAACTCACCCAAGTCTTTGATATCAAATGCAGATTTAAGAAAGGATTTAGTTAAGAAGATACCTTCCTTATCACTTCCTGTGATGATGATATCATCTACATACACTAAGATTACCACAATTCCTTGTTGGCTGGTTAGAGTGAAGAGGGTATGATCAGCTTCAGATTTTACAAAACCTCTCCCATTTAGAGTGGTGCTGAGTTTGTGATACCAGGCCCTTGGTGATTGCTTTAAACCATAGATGGCTTTCTTCAGTCTAAGAACATTTCCAGGCTTGACAATATGTTCTAGACCAGGAGGCGGTCTCATGTAGACCTCATCTTCAAGTTCTCCTTGTAGGAAAGCATTCTTAACATCCATTTGCCATAGATCCCACTCCAAGTTAACTGCCAAAGATAGGATGATCCTTATGGTGTGTAGTTTGGCGACTGGTGCAAAAGTATCAAGGTAGTCTTCTCCATAGGTCTGAGTGAAACCCCTTGCCACTAGCCTTGTTTTACGCCTCTCCACTGTACCATCAGCATTGTACTTGATTGTGAAGATCCAACGGCTTGTTACAGCTTTCTTTCCTTTGGGAAGCTCCACTTCATACCAGGTATCATTGACAATCATTGCATTTGTCTCACTTCCAACTGATTCTCTCCACTCCTTATGCTCCATAGCTTCCTCATAAGACCTTGGAATGTATTCCTGGTCCAATTCTCCAATGAAGACTACATGGTCCTGAGGGTACTGAGCTAAAGAGCACACAGCTTGTATAGGATGTGCTACTGCTTGGGAATTGAAGTACACCCTTGTGTTAATCCAGTTAGAAGCTGGTTGTCTAATTCTGGTACTCCTCCTTAGTTGTGGTTGTGCTTCTTCATGTGGTGCTTCCTCATCATCATCTGAAGACTTATTTTCATTTAGCACTGAACCCTCTTGTTCTTGTTGCTCAGCTTGATCATGAGTTGTTGCTGATGTATCCTGTTGTGGCTCAGCTTGATTGTTATTTCCCCCCTCATGGTCAAGGTGAGGAACCTCAATCTCATCAGTATTTGACGCAGCTTCAGTAGATGGTGTTGAGTCCCTCCTGGTGCCCTCTGGTTCAGTCTCCACCCTTGCTTCAGGCATACTTACCCCAAGACTTTCCATCACACGCCTAAGATTGCTTGCTCTATCAGAGGCTGAATGAGATAGATTTTCCAGGTCATCCCAACTCTTGTCATCATAATAACCTCTGGATTCTAAAAACTTCACATCCCTAGACACCATAACTCTCCTAGTCTCTGGTGCATAGCACTTATAAGCCTTTTGGTTTGGAGAGTACCCAATGAACATTGCCCTTGTACTCTTAGCCTCTAGCTTGTTCCTTTGCTCTCCTGGTACCAAAACAAAACAAAGACACCCAAACACACGCATATGATCTATAGAGGGTCTGGTTTTGTTGAGTACCTCAAAAGGAGAGTGATCTTGTAGGACTCTGGTGGGAATCCGGTTAATCAAATAACAGGCTGTCAAAACTGCATCTCCCCAAAACCTTTTGGGCACACTGGTATGGAACATCATTGTGACAGCCCTCCCCGTGGGACCCAGCTGGCGCTGCAGCGCATCGACCCTAACCCCTCCCCTGTGATACAACCTGCCCGAAATCACCCCTAGGCCTCGGCTCACAGGTGGGTTATTGGTGCGCTTGGCGCTACTCGAACCCAAGACCTCACCCTTTAACAGCACTCCTACAGAGAAGCTGTCACCAATTGATCTGCAGAACAATTGGTGACAGCTTCTCTGTAGGAGTGCTGTTAAAGGGTGAGGTCTTGGGTTCGAGTAGCGCCAAGCGCACCAATAACCCACCTGTGAGCCGAGGCCTAGGGGTGATTTCGGGCAGGTTGTATCACAGGGGAGGGGTTAGGGTCGATGCGCTGCAGCGCCAGCTGGGTCCCACGGGGAGGGCTGTCACAAAAAAGTCGACTTTTATATAACGGCCTACCCCACAACTGGGCGGATCAGCCGGCCCTGCAGTGCACCGACCCTAACCCCTCCCCTGTGATACAACCTGCCCGAATTCACCCTAGGCCTCGGCTCACAGGTGGGTTATTGGTGCGCTTGGCGTTACTCGAACCCAAGACCTCACCCTTTAACAACACTCCCACAGAGAAGCTGTCACCAATTGATCTGCAGATCAATTGGTGACAGCTTGTCCTGTGGGAGAGTTGTTAAAGGGTGAGGTCTTGGGTTCGAGTAACGCCAAGTGCACCAATAACCTACCGGTGGATGTGGAGGCGTTTCCTCCCACGGTGAGGGGTTAGGGTCGGTGCCCTGCAGGGCTGTGAGTCTGGGTCCGCGGGACAGGCTGTCACAAAAAAGTCGACTTTTTTGTGACAGCCCTCCCCGTGGGACCCAGCTGGCGCTGCAGCGCATCGACCCTAACCCCTCCCCTGTGATACAACCTGCCCGAAATCACCCCTAGGCCTCGGCTCACAAGTGGGTTATTGGTGCACTTGGCGCTACTCGAACCCAAGACCTCACCCTTTAACAGCACTCCTACAGAGGAGCTGTCACCAACTGTCCTGCAGATCAATTGGTGACAGCTCCTCTGTAGGAGTGCTGTTAAAGGGTGAGGTCTTGGGTTCGAGTAGCGCCAAGCGCACCAATAACCCACCTGTGAGCCGAGGCCTAGGGGTGATTTCGGGCAGGTTGTATCACAGGGGAGGGGTTAGGGTCGATGCGCTGCAGCGCCAGCTGGGTCCCACGGGGAGGGCTGTCACAATCATGCTCCTGGCCACCTCCATTAGATGTCTATTCTTTCTTTCAGCTACACCATTCTGTTGAGGTGTGTATGGGCAGCTTGTTTGATGGATCACCCCATGCTTTGCTAAGTGTTGTTTAAATGCATTGCTTGTGTATTCCCCTCCATTATCTGATCTAAAAAATTTTATCTTGGCATTGAAATGGTTAGATACATAGCTCTCAAAATTTATAAAAGCTTCTAAGACCCTATCTTTAGATTGCAACAGTGTGATCCATGTGTATTTAGACTTCTCATCTATGAATGTCACAAAGTATCTATGATGTTCTCTAGATGCACATGGAGCAGTCCAAACATCAGAGTGAATGAGGTCAAAGCAATTTTCATAAATAGTACTTGATCTAGGGAATACATTTTTGCAATGCTTGCCTAAGATACAAGCCTCACAATCACTCTTAAAGGAAATACTAGGCAGCATGATGTTCAAGGCACGAGAATGGGGATGTCCTAATCTAGCATGCCACATTACATCTTTAGGTAAATTAAAACTTGAATTTAAAGCATAAGATAAGTCGGATGCAAGCTTGGTGTCTTCAAGCAAGTACAAGTCTCCCTTGGTCACACCTTTGCCAAGCAACCTACTAGTTTCAATATCCTGAAAGTAGACATCATTAGGAGTGAAGGTAACCTTGCAATTTAAGTCATTGGTTGCTCTCTTAACTGATAACAGGTTGGATGTGAAACTAGGCATGTAAAAAGCTTTAGAATCTTTTTCAAATAACCTAAGATCACCTATCCCTTTAATTGGTACTCTTTCTCCATTGGCTATCATAACATTTCCTAAGGCAGGAACAATGTTTTTAATCAAGTTTAGATCACTAATCATGTGGTGACTAGCTCCTGAATCTATAACTAAGGGTTTTGTCAATCTAGAACCAGCTAAAGCATTCAAGGAGATACCACTATGTGAAGCATGTAAAGAGGTACCAAGTGTGTTACCAGAGTTGTCCTTGAGGATCTTGATGAGAGCCTCAATGTCAGATCGCTTGATGGCTTCATCTTGAGTGGTCCTCAAGGTTGAGCAGTTACTGGATGCTAAGGCCTTTCCCTCACCAGTTCCAGGTCCATTGGAGGGGCGCATGACTCCTGGAGTAGATGGTTCACCCATATCACCAGAGAAGTTGGCTCTTCCATCATTGTAAGGGGTCCTGAACTTCTGAGGTTTGAGGTGAGGATGGAGGAGCCAGCACTTGTCCTTTCCATGACCCTTCTTCTTGCAATGGTCACAAATCCACACCTTCTTGTCTTCAGCCTTAAAGTAACCTTTGTTTGCAACTCCTTCAGCTTGGTTTGCTAATACCAAGTCGCCTTTGCTTCCAAAGAGACCTACTGAGCCTTGTTCCTTTTGAATCTGGGCACACACCTCTTCAAGGGATGGAAGCTTCTCACTCCTTAGGATGTGCTTGATTAGGTCATTATAACCAGGATTGAGAGTGAACAGCAAAGCAAAGACCTTGTCTTGTTCTTTCCTCTCGTTGAGCACATCAGGGTCCACAGTAGCTGGTCTCAACATCTCCAGCTCTGCCCACAATGATCTGAACTTCCCAAAATGCTTAGAGAAGTCAGTGTCCTCTTGACTGAGATTGTTGATGGCTTTCTTGACCTCAAACACTCTACTTATGTTGGATATGTTGCCATATACCTTCTGGAGAGTGTCCCACAGCTCTTTGGAAGTTTCACAGTAGGAGTAAGCTTCCAAGATTGAGGCTTCAAGGCTGTTCTGAATGATAGATAGCACCATGAGGTCCTCCTGACCCCTCTTTCCATCTTCATCAGCAACAACCACCACTTCTTTGCCATCCTCTCCTAGGATGGTCTTCTTTGAGGTCTTGCCTTCAACAACATGTTCCCAGAGTCCTCTGCCTCCAAGAGCAGTCTTGGCAAGCCTTGACCACAGTAGATAGTTAGCTCCCTTAAGAGTAACTGGAATCACAACCATTTTTGAGTTTTCCATCAGAAACAGCAAGAACAGCTCAAGAACAGCAAGAACAGCTCAAGAACAGTTCAAGAACAGAGGGAAAAAGACAAGGATTTTCGAAAATAATCAGAGTAATGAAAGAGATAAGCGGAATAGAAGAGAGAATAGTGAAGAGAATAGGTTTCAGGAGCTTATTTGGCTCTGATACCATATAAGTTTTAGAGATTCAGAGAGATTTTTGGAAGAACATGATGAACAAACTGAAGAACATGAGAGAGGAGAGCTTGATTTCGTGGACAGAAGTATAGAGAGAGAGAGAGTAAAGTGTTTTCCTTGCTTGATTTAGGTTACATAGGCAGGATACTTTAAATAGAGTAAGCCAGACAATAAGAATGAATAAACAATTGGTCTTCTGAAGATGCTCTGGCCTTCTGAAGATGCTCTGGCCTTCTGAAGATGCTCTGGTCTTCTGAAGATGCTCTGGACGTGCATGGACCACTCAGCTGGACAGAAAGGGACAGCTTCTTTGTTTCTTTCTTCCTTGGCAGATCATGTGACTTTGGTTTGTCACAAAGCTCCAACAGCTCCAGCAAGTTGTCTACACTTGTTTATATTATTCCAGAGGTTAGGGAGACCAGAGAAGATATTTAAATTTGTCCCATTCCTTTTCTTGCCTTCCAAGACACTCTTAGGGCAAGCTGTACGGACTGACTTGTAGGTCAAGTTGTACGAACAAGCTTGCATCCTAAGTTAACTTGAATTTTGCCTCTCTCTCTTGTTCTTCATTGCCTTAACCTTATTATTCCTTCATGTCAACAATAACTCCTATGATCTTGATTCAACTTCAGGGTCATTCTACACTGATTAATGAGTCCAAATAAAGCTTCTTACATCGTGATTCATTCTGGTTTTATTAGTATCAAGAAGAAATAGCCAAATCTCAAAATAGGGCAAACTGGGATCACTTCGGTTAAAAGTGGAATAACTTCTTCATCATAAGTCCAATGATATTGATTCAACTTCAGGATGATTCTACACTGATTTATGAGTCCAAATAAATCTTCTTACATCTTGATTCATTCTGGTTTGATTAGAATCAAGAAGAAATTGCCAAATCTCCAAACAGGTAAATTGGAGTCACTTCGGTTAAAAGTGGGATAACTTCTTCATCATAACTCCTATGATCTTGATTCAACTTCAGGGTGATTCTAACTTATTTATGAGTCCAAATAAATCTTCTTACATCGTGATTCATTCTGGTTTTATTAGTATCAAGAAGAAATTGCCAAATCTCCAACCAAGGTAAATTGGAATTACTTCGGTTAAAAGTGGGATAACTTCTTCATCATAACTCCAATGATATTGATTCAACTTCAGGGTGATTCTACACTGATTTATGAGTCCAAATCAAGCTTCTTACATCTTGATTCATTCTGGTTTGATTAGAATCAAGAAAAAATTGTCAAATCTCAAAACAAGGTAAATTGGAGTCACTTCGGTTAAAAGTGGGATAACTTCTTCATCATAACTCCTATGATCTTGATTCAACTTCAGGGTGATTCTACACTGATTTATGATTCCAAATAAAGCTTCTTACATCAAGATTAATTCTGGTTTTATTAATCTCAAGAAGAAATTGCCAAATCTCCAAACAGGGTAAACTGGATTCACTTCGGTTAAAAGTGGGATAACTTCTTCATCATAACTCCTATGATATTGATTCAAATTCAGGGTGATTATCTACTGATTTATGAGTCCAAATCAAGCTTCTTACATCTTGATTCATTCTGGTTTGATTAGAATCAAGAAGAAATTGCCAAATTTCCAAACAGGGTAAACTGGAATCACTTCGGTTAAAAGTGGAATAACTTCTTCATCATAACTCCAATGATATTGATTCAACTTCAGGATAATTCTGCACTAATTTATGAGTCCAAATCAAGCTTCTTACATCTTGATTCATTCTGGTTTGATTAGAATCAAGAAGAAATTGCCAAATCTCCAAACAAGGTAAACTGGAATCACTTCGGTTAAAAGTGGAATAACTTCTTCATCATAAGTCCAATGATATTGATTCAACTTCAAGATGATTCTTACATCTTGATTCATTCTGGTTTAATTAGAATCAAGAAGAAATTGCCAAAACTCCAAACAGGGTAAACTAGAGTCACTTCGGTTAAAAGTGGGATAACTTCTTCATCATAACTCCTATGATCTTGATTCAACTTCAGGGTGGTTCTATTCTTATTTATGAGTCCAAATCAAGCTTCTTACATCGTTATTCGTTCTGGTTTTATTAGTATCAAGAAGAAATTGTCAACTCTCCAAACAGGGTAAACTAGAATCACTTCGGTTAAAAGTGGGATAACTTCTTCATCATAACTCCAATGATATTGATTCAACTTCAGGATGATTCTACACTGATTTATGAGTCCAAATCAAGCTTCTTACATCTTGATTCATTCTGGTTTAATTAGAATCAAGAAGAAATTGCCAAATCTCCAAACAGGGTAAACTGGAGACACTTCGGTTAAAAGTGGGATAACTTCTTCATCATAACTCCTATGATCTTAATTCAAATTCAGGATGATTCTAAACTTATTTATGAGTCCAAATCAAGCTTCTTACATCTTGATTCATTCTGCTTTGATTAGAATCAAGAAGAAATTACCAAATCTCCAAACAGGGTAAACTAGAATCACTTCGGTTAAAAGTGGAATAACTTTTTCATCATAAGTCCAATGATATTGATTCAACTTCAGGATGATTCTGCACTGATTTATGAGTCCAAATCAAGCTTCTTACATCTTGATTCATTCTGGTTTAATTAGAATCAAGAAGAAATTGCTAAATCTCCAAACTGGATAAACTAGAGTCACTTCGGTTAAAAGTGGGATAACTTCTTCATCATAACTCCTATGATCTTGATTCAAATTCAGGGTGATTCTAAACTGATTTATGAGTCCAAATCAAACTTCTTACATCGTGATTCATTCTGGTTTTATTAGAATCAAGAAGAAATTGCCAAATCTCCAAACAGGGTAAACTGGAATCACTTCCGGTTAAAAGTGGGATAACTTCTTCATCATAACTCCTATGATCTTGATTCAACTTCAGGGTGATTCTACACTGATTTATGAGTCCAAATCAAGCTTCTTACATCGTGATTCATTCTGGTTTTATTAGAATCAAGAAGAAATTGCCAAATCTCCAAACAGGGTAAACTGGAATCACTTCGGTTAAAAGTGGGATAACTTCTTCATCATAACTCCTATGATCTTGATTCAACTTCAGGGTGATTCTAAACTGATTTATGAGTCCAAATCAAGCTTCTTACATCGTGATTCATTCTGGTTTTATTAGTATCAAGAAGAAATTGCCAACTCTCCAAAAGGGCAAACTGGAATTACTTCGGTTAAAAGTGGGATAACTTCTTCATCATAACTCCTATGATCTTGATTCAAACTTCAGGGTGATTCGACACTGATTTATGAGTCCAAATCAAGATTCTTACATCGTGATTCATTCTGGTTTTATTAGTATCAAGAAGAAATTGCTAACTCTCCAAACAGGGCAAACTGGAATCAATTCGGTTAAAAGTGGGATAACTTCTTCATCATAACTCCTATGATCTTGATTCAACTTCAGGGTGATTCTACACTGATTATGAGTCCAAATCAAGCTTCTTATATCGTGTTTCATTCTGGTTTTTTTAGTATCAAGAAGAAATTGCCAAATCTCCAAACAGGGTAAACTGGATTCACTTTGGTTAAAAGTGGGATAACTTCTTCATCATAACTCCTATGATCTTGATTCAACTTCAGGGTGATTCTAAACTTATTTATGAGTCCAAATCAAACTTCTTACATCGTGATTCGTTCTGGTTTTATTAGTATCAAGAAGAAATTGCCAAACTCTCCAAACAAGGCAAACTGGAATCACTTCGGTTAAAAGTGGGATAACTTCTTCATCATAACTCCTATGATCTTGATTCAACTTCAGGGTGATTCTACACGGATTTATGAGTCCAAATTAAGCTTCTTACATCGTGATTAATTCTGGTTTTATTAGTATCAAGAATAAATTGCCAAATCTCCAAACAGGGTAAACTGGAATCACTTAGGTTAAAAGTGGGATAACTTCTTCATCATAACTCCTATGATATTGATTCAACCTCAGGGTGATTTACACTAATTTATGAGTACAAATCAAGCTTCTTACATCGTGATTCATTCTAGTTTGATTTGAATCAAGAAGAAATTGCCAAATCTCCAAACGGGGTAAACTGGAATCTTTTCGGTTAAAAGTGGAATAACTTCTTCATCATAAGTCCAATGATATTGATTCAACTTCAGGATGATTCTGCACTGATTTATGAGTCCAAATAAAGCTTCTTAAATCTTGATTAATTCTGGTTTGATTAGAATCAAGAAGAAATCGCCCAATCTCCAAACAGGGTAAACTGGATTCACTTCGGTTTAAAGTGGGATAACTTCTTTATCATAACTCCAATGATATTTATTCAACTTCAGGGTGATTCTAAACTGATTTATGAGTTCAAATCAAGCTTCTTACATCGTGATTCATTCTTGGTTTGATTAGAATGAAGAAGAAATTGCCAAATCTCCAAACAGGGTAAACTGGATTTACTTCGGTTAAAAGTGGGATAACTTCTTCATCATAACTCCTATGATATTGATTAAACTTCTGGGTGATTTACACTGATTTATAAGTACAAATGAAGCTTCTTACATCGTGATTCATTCTGGTTTGATTAGAATCAAGAAGAAATTGCCAAATCTCCAAACATGATAAACTGGAATCACTTCGGTTAAAAGTGGGATAACTTCTTCATCATAACTCCTATGATATTGATTCAACTTCAGGATGATTCTGCACTGATTTATGAGTCCAAATCAAGCTTCTTACAACTTGATTCATTCTGGTTTTGATTAGAATCAAGAAGAAATTACCCAAATCTCCAAACAGGGTAAACTGGAATCACTTCGGTTAAAAGTGGGATAACTTCTTCATCATAACTCCAATGATATTGATTCAACTTCAGGGTGATTCTACACTGATTTATGAGTCCAAATCAAGCTTCTTACATCGTTGATTCATTCTGGTTTGATTAGAATCAAGAAGAAATTGCCAAATCTCCAAACAGGGTAAACTGGAATTCACTTCGGTTAAAAGTGGGATAACTTCTTCATCATAACTCCTATGATCTTGATTCAACTTCAGGGTGATTCTACACTGATTTATGAGTCCAAATCAAGCTTCTTACATCGTGATTCATTCTGGTTTTATTAGTATCAAGAAGAAATTGCAAATCTCCAAACAGGGTAAACTGGAATCACTTCGGTTAAAAGTGGGATAACTTCTTCATCATAACTCCTATGATATTGATTCAACTTCAGGGTGATTCTACACTGATTTATGAGTCCAAATCAAGCTTCTTACATCGTGATTCATTCTGGTTTGATTAGTATCAAGAAGAAATTGCCAAATCTCCAAACAGGGCAAACTGGAATCACTTCGGTTAAAAGTGGGATAACTTCTTCATCATAACTCCTATGATCTTGATTCAACTTCAGGGTGATTCTACACTGATTTATGAGTCCAAATCAAGCTTCTTACATCGTGATTCATTCTGGTTTTATTAGTATCAAGAAGAAATTGCCAAATCTCCAAACAGGGCAAACTGGAATCACTTCGGTTAAAAGTGGGATAACTTCTTCATCATAACTCCTATGATATTGATTCAACTTCAGGGTGATTCTACACTGATTTATGAGTCCAAATCAAGCTTCTTACATCGTGATTCATTCTGGTTTTATTAGTATCAAGAAGAAATTGCCAAATCTCCAAACAAGGTAAACTGGATTCACTTCGGTTAAAAGTGGGATAACTTCTTCATCATAACTCCTATGATATTGATTCAACTTCAGGGTGATTATCCACTGATTTATGAGTCCAAATCAAGATTCTTACATCTTGATTCATTATGGTTTGATTAGAATCAAGAAAAATTGCCAAACTCTCCAAACAGGGCAAACTGGAATCACTTCGGTTAAAAGTGGAATAACTTCTTCATCATAACTCTATGATCTTGATTCAACTTCAGGGTGATTCTACACTGATTTATGAGTCCAAATCAAGCTTCTTACATCGTGATTAATTCTGGTTTTCTTAGTATCAAGAATAAATTGCCAAATCTCCAAACGGGTAAACTGGAATCACTTCGGTTCAAAGTGGGATAACTTCTTCATCATAACTCCTATGATATTGATTCAACTTCAGGGTGGTTTACACTAATTTATGAGTACAAATCAAGCTTCTTATATCATGATTCATTCTGGTTTTATTTGAATCAAGAAGAAATTGCCAAATCTCCAAACAGGGTAAACTCGATATCACTTCGGTTAAAAGTGGGATAACTTCTTCATCATAACTCCTATGATATTGATTCAACTTCAGGGTGATTATCCACTGATTTATGAGTCCAAATCAAGCTTCTTACATCGTGATTCATTCTGTTTTGATTTGAATCAAGAAGAAATTGCCAAATCTCCAAACATGGTAAACTGGAATCACTTCGGTTAAAAGTGGGATAACTTCTTCATCATAACTCCTATGATCTTGATTCAAACTTCAGGGTGATTCTAACTGATTTATGAGTCCAAATCAAGCTTCTTACATCGTGATTCATTCTGGTTTATTAGTATCAAGAAGAAATTGCCAAATCTCCAAACAGGGTAAACTGGATTCACTTCGGTTAAAAGTGGGATAACTTCTTCATCATAACTCCTATGATATTTGATTCAACTTCAGGGTGATTATCCACTGATTTATGAGTCCAAATCAAGTTCTTACATCTTGATTCATTATGGTTTTATTAGAATCAAGAAGAAATTGCCAACTCTCCAAACAGGGTAAACTGGAATCACTTCGGTTAAAAGTGGGATAACTTCTTCATCATAACTCCTATGATCTTGATTCAACTTCAGGGTGATTCTACACTGATTTATGAGTCCAAATCAAGCTTCTTACATCGTGATTCATTCTGGTTTTATTAGTATCAAGAAGAATTTGCCAAATCTCCAAACAGGTAAACTGGAATCACTTCGGTTAAAAGTGGGATAACTTCTTCATCATAACTCCTATGATCTTGATTCAACTTCAGGGTGATTCTACACTGATTAATGAGTCCAAATCAAGCTTCTTACATCGTGATTCATTCTGGTTTTATTAGTATCAAGAAGAAATTGCCAAATCTCCAAACAGGGCAAACTGGAATCACTTCGGTTAAAAGTGGGATAACTTCTTCATCATAACTCCTATGATATTGATTCAACTTCAGGGTGATTCTACACTGATTTATGAGTCCAAATCAAGCTTCTTACATCGTGATTCATTCTGGTTTGATTAGAATCAAGAAGAAATTGCCAAATCTCCAAACAGGGTAAACTGGAATCACTTCGGTTAAAAGTGGGATAACTTCTTCATCATAACTCCTATGATCTTGATTCAACTTCAGGGTGATTCTACACTGATTTATGAGTCCAAATCAAGCTTCTTACATCGTGATTCATTCTGGTTTTATTAGTATCAAGAAGAAATTGCCAAATCTCCAAACAGGGCAAACTGGAATCACTTCGGTTAAAAGTGGGATAACTTCTTCATCATAACTCCTATGGATCTTGATTCAACTTCAGGGTGATTCTACACTGATTTATGAGTCCAAAACAAGCTTCTTACATCGTGATTCATTCTGGTTTTATTAGTATCAAGAAAAATTGCCAAATCTCCAAACAGGGTAAACTGGAATCACTTCGGTTAAAAGTTGGATAACTTCTTTCATCATAACTCCTATGATATTGATTCAACTTCAGGGTGATTATCCACTGATTTATGAGTCCAAATCAAGCTTCTTACATCTTGATTCATTATGGTTTGAATTAGAATCAAGAAGAAATTGCAAATCTCCAAACAGGGCAAACTGGAATCACTTCGGTTAAAAGTGGGATAACTTCTTCATCATAACTCCTATGATCTTGATTCAACTTCAGGGTGATTCTACACTGATTTATGAGTCCAAATCAAGATTCTTACATCGTGATTCATTCTGGTTTTATTAGTATCAAGAAGAAATTACCAAATCTCCAAACAGGGTAAACTGGAATCACTTCGGTTAAAAGTGGGATAACTTCTTCATCATAACTCCTATGATCTTGATTCAACTTCAGGGTGATCTACACTGATTTATGAGTCCAAATCAAGCTTCTTACATCGTGATTCATTCTGGTTTTATTAGTATCAAGAAGAAATTGCCAAATCTCCAAAACAGGGCAAACTGGAATCACTTCGGTTAAAAGTGGGATAACTTCTTCATCATAACTCCTATGATATTGATTCAACTTCAGGGTGATTCTACACTGATTTATGAGTCCAAATCAAGCTTCTTACATCGTGATTCATTCTGGTTTTATTAGTATCAAGAAGAAATTGCCAAATCTCCAAACAGGGTAAACTGGAATCACTTCGGTTAAAAGTGGGATAACTTCTTCATCATAACTCCTATGATCTTGATTCAACTTCAGGGTGATTCTACACTGATTTATGAGTCCAAATCAAGCTTCTTACATCGTGATTCATTCTGGTTTTATTAGTATCAAGAAGAAATTGCCAAATCTCCAAACAGGGCAAACTGGAATCACTTCGGTTAAAAGTGGGATAACTTCTTCATCATAACTCCTATGATTTGATTCAACTTCAGGGTGATTCTACACTGATTTATGAGTCCAAATCAAAGCTTCTTACATCGTGATTCATTCTGGTTTTATTAGTATCAAGAAGAAATTGCCAAATCTCCAAACAGGGCAAACTGGAATCACTTCGGTTAAAAGTGGGATAACTTCTTCATCATAACTATATGATCTTGATTCAACTTCAAGGTGATTTTACACGGATTTATGAGTCCAAATCAAGCTTCTTACATCGTGATTAATTCTGGTTTTCTTAGTATCAAGAATAAATTGTCAAATCTCCAAACAAGGGTAAACTGGAATCACTTCGGTTCAAAGTGGGATAACTTCTTCATCATAACTCCTATGATATTGATTCAACTTCATGGTGGTTTACACTAATTTATGAGTACAAATCAAGCTTCTTACATCGTGATTCATTCTGGTTTGATTTGAATCAAGAAGAAATTGCCAAATCTCCAAACAGGGTAAACTCGATATACTTCGGTTAAAAGTGGGATAACTTCTTCATCATAACTCCTATGATATTGATTCAACTTCAGGGTGATTATCCACTGATTTATGAGTACAAATCAAGCTTCTTACATCGTGATTATTCTGGTTTGATTTGAATTAAGAAGAAATTGCCAAATCTCCAAACATGGGTAAACTGGAATCACTTCGGTTAAAAGTGGGATAACTTTTTCATCATAACTCCTATGATCTTGATTAAACTTCATGGTTATTCTAAACTGATTAATGAGTCCAAATCAAGCTTTTTACATCGTGATTGATTCTGGTTTTATTAGTATCAAGAAGAAATTGCCAAATCTCCAAATAGGGTAAACTGGATTCACTTCGGTTAAAAGTGGGATAACTTCTTCATCATAACTCCTATGATATTGATTCAACTTCAGGGTGATTATCCACTGATTTATGATTCCAAATCAAGATTCTTACATCTTGATTCATTATGGTCTTATTAGAATCAAGAAGAAATTGCCAACTCTCCAAACAAGGCAAAATGGAATCACTTCGGTTAAAACTGGGATAACTTCTTCATCATAACTCCTATGATCTTGATTCAACTTCAGGGTAATTCTACACTGATTTATGATTCCGAATCAAGATTCTTACATCGTGATTCATTCTGTTTTTATTTGTATCAAGAAGAAATTACAAAATCTCCAAACAGGGTAAACTGGAGTCACTTCGGTTAAAAGTGGGATAACTTCTTCATCATAACTCCTATGATCTTGATTCAACTTCAAGGTGACTCTACACTTATTAATGAGTCCAAATCAAACTTCTTACATCGTGATTCATTATGGTTTTATTAGTATCAAGAATAAATTGCCAAATCTACAAACATGGCAAACTGGAATCACTTTGGTTAAAAGTGGGATAACTTCTTCATCATAACTCCTATGATATTGATTCAACTTCAGGGTGATTTACACAAATTTATGAGCAAAAATCAAGCTTCTTACATCGTGATTCATTCTGGTTTGATTTGAATCAAGAAGAAATTGCCAAATCTCTAAACAAGGTAAACTGGAATCACATCGGTTAAAAGTGGAATAACTTCTTCATCATAACTCCTATGATCTTGATTCAACTTCAGGGTGATTCTACACTTATTTATGAGTCCAAATCAAGCTTCTTACATCGTGATTCATTCTGGTTTTATTAGTATCAAGAAGAAATTGCCAACTCTCCAAACAGGGCAAACTGGAATCACTTCGGCTAAAAGTGGGATAACTTCTTCATCATAACTCCTATGGTCTTGATTCAACTTCAGGGTGATTCTACACTGATTTATGAGTCCAAATCAAGCTTCTTACATCGTGATTCATTCTGGTTTTATTAGTATCAAAAAGAAATTGCCAAATCTCCAAACAGGATAAACTGGATTCACTTCGGTTAAAAGTGGGATAACTTCTTCATCATAACTCCTATGATATTGATTCAACTTCAGGGTGATTATCCACTGATTTATGAGTCCAAATCAAGATTCTTACATCTTGATTCATTATGGTTTGATTAGAATCAAGAAGAAATTGCAAACTCTCCAAACATGGCAAACTGGAATCACTTCGGTTAAAAGTGGGATAACTTCTTCATCATAACTATATGATCTTGATTCAACTTCAAGGTGATTCTACACTGATTTATGAGTCCAAATCAAGCTTCTTACATCGTGATTCATTCTGGTTTTATTAGTATCAAGAAGAAATTGCCAAATCTCCAAACAGGGCAAACTGGAATCACTTCGGTTAAAAGTGGGATAACTTCTTCATCATAACTCCTATGATCTTGATTCAACTTCAGGGTGATTCTACACTGATTAATGAGTCCAAATCAAGCTTCTTACATCGTGATTCATTCTGGTTTTATTAGTATCAAGAAGAAATTGCCAAATCTCCAAACAGGGTAAACTGGAATCACTTCGGTTAAAAGTGGGATAACTTCTTCATCATAACTCCAATGATATTGATTCAACTTCAGGGTGATTCTACACTGATTTATGAGTCCAAATCAAGCTTCTTACATCGTGATTCATTCTGGTTTTATTAGTATCAAGAAGAAATTGCCAAATCTCCAAACAGGGTAAACTGGAATCACTTCGGTTAAAAGTGGGATAACTTCTTCATCATAACTCCAATGATATTGATTCAACTTCAGGGTGATTCTACACTGATTTATGAGTCCAAATCAAGCTTCTTACATCGTGATTCATTCTGGTTTTATTAGTATCAAGAAGAAATTGCCAAATCTCCAAACAGGGTAAACTGGAATCACTTCGGTTAAAAGTGGGATAACTTCTTCATCATAACTCCTATGATATTGATTCAACTTCAGGGTGATTCTACACTGATTTATGAGTCCAAATCAAGCTTCTTACATCGTGATTCATTCTGGTTTTATTAGTATCAAGAAGAAATTGCCAAATCTCCAAACAGGGTAAACTGGAATCACTTCGGTTAAAAGTGGGATAACTTCTTCATCATAACTCCTATGATATTGATTCAACTTCAGGGTGATTCTACACTGATTTATGAGTCCAAATCAAGCTTCTTACATCGTGATTCATTCTGGTTTTATTAGTATCAAGAAGAAATTGCCAAATCTCCAAACAGGGCAAACTGGAATCACTTCGGTTAAAAGTGGGATAACTTCTTCATCATAACTCCTATGATATTGATTCAACTTCAGGGTGATTCACACTGATTTATGAGTCCAAATCAAGCTTCTTACATCGTGATTCATTCTGGTTTTATTAGTATCAAGAAGAAATTGCCAAATCTCCAAACAGGGTAAACTGGAATCACTTCGGTTAAAAGTGGGATAACTTCTTCATCATAACTCCTATGATATTGATTCAACTTCAGGGTGATTCTACACTGATTTATGAGTCCAAATCAAGCTTCTTACATCGTGATTCATTCTGGTTTTATTAGTATCAAGAAGAAATTGCCAAATCTCCAAACAGGGCAAACTGGAATCACTTCGGTTAAAAGTGGGATAACTTCTTCATCATAACTCCTATGATATTGATTCAACTTCAGGGTGATTATCACTGATTTATGAGTCCAAATCAAGCTTCTTACATCGTGATTCATTCTGGTTTTATTAGTATCAAGAAGAAATTGCCAAATCTCCAAACAGGGTAAACTGGAATCACTTCGGTTAAAAGTGGGATAACTTCTTCATCATAACTCCTATGATATTGATTCAACTTCAGGGTGATTCTACACTGATTTATGAGTCCAAATCAAGCTTCTTACATCGTGATTCATTCTGGTTTTATTAGTATCAAGAAGAAATTGCCAAATCTCCAAACAGGGCAAACTGGAATCACTTCGGTTAAAAGTGGGATAACTTCTTCATCATAACTCCTATGATCTTGATTCAACTTCAGGGTGATTCTACACTGATTTATGAGTCCAAATCAAGCTTCTTACATCGTGATTCATTCTGGTTTTATTAGTATCAAGAAGAAATTGCCAAATCTCCAAACAGGGTAAACTGGAATCACTTCGGTTAAAAGTGGGATAACTTCTTCATCATAACTCCTATGATATTGATTCAACTTCAGGGTGATTCTACACTGATTTATGAGTCCAAATCAAGCTTCTTACATCGTGATTCATTCTGGTTTTATTAGTATCAAGAAGAAATTGCCAAATCTCCAAACAGGGTAAACTGGAATCACTTCGGTTAAAAGTGGGATAACTTCTTCATCATAACTCCTATGATATTGATTCAACTTCAGGGTGATTCTACACTGATTTATGAGTCCAAATCAAGCTTCTTACATCGTGATTCATTCTGGTTTTATTAGTATCAAGAAGAAATTGCCAAATCTCCAAACAGGGTAAACTGGAATCACTTCGGTTAAAAGTGGGATAACTTCTTCATCATAACTCCTATGATCTTGATTCAACTTCAGGGTGATTCTACACTGATTTATGAGTCCAAATCAAGCTTCTTACATCGTGATTCATTCTGGTTTTATTAGTATCAAGAAGAAATTGCCAAATCTCCAAACAGGGTAAACTGGAATCACTTCGGTTAAAAGTGGGATAACTTCTTCATCATAACTCCTATGATATTGATTCAACTTCAGGGTGATTTACACTGATTTATGAGTCCAAATCAAGCTTCTTACATCGTGATTCATTCTGGTTTTATTAGTATCAAGAAGAAATTGCCAAATCTCCAAACAGGGTAAACTGGAATCACTTCGGTTAAAAGTGGGATAACTTCTTCATCATAACTCCTATGATATTGATTCAACTTCAGGGTGATTCTACACTGATTTATGAGTCCAAATCAAGCTTCTTACATCGTGATTCATTCTGGTTTTATTAGTATCAAGAAGAAATTGCCAAATCCCCAAACAGGTAAACTGGAATCACTTCGGTTAAAAGTGGGATAACTTCTTCATCATAACTCCTATGATATTGATTCAACTTCAGGGTGATTCTACACTGATTTATGAGTCCAAATCAAGCTTCTTACATCGTGATTCATTCTGGTTTTATTAGTATCAAGAAGAAATTGCCAAATCTCCAAACAGGGTAAACTGGAATCACTTCGGTTAAAAGTGGGATAACTTCTTCATCATAACTCCTATGATATTGATTCAACTTCAGGGTGATTCTACACTGATTTATGAGTCCAAATCAAGCTTCTTACATCGTGATTCATTCTGGTTTTATTAGTATCAAGAAGAAATTGCCAAATCTCCAAACAGGGTAAACTGGAATCACTTCGGTTAAAAGTGGGATAACTTCTTCATCATAACTCCTATGATATTGATTCAACTTCAGGGTGATTCTACACTGATTTATGAGTCCAAATCAAGCTTCTTACATCGTGATTCATTCTGGTTTTATTAGTATCAAGAAGAAATTGCCAAATCTCCAAACAGGGCAAACTGGAATCACTTCGGTTAAAAGTGGGATAACTTCTTCATCATAACTCCTATGATCTTGATTCAACTTCAGGGTGATTCTACACTGATTAATGAGTCCAAATCAAGCTTCTTACATCGTGATTCATTCTGGTTTTATTAGTATCAAGAATAAATTGCCAAATCTCCAAACAGGGTAAACTGGAATCACTTCGGTTAAAAGTGGGATAACTTCTTCATCATAACTCCAATGATATTGATTCAACTTCAGGGTGATTCTACACTGATTATGAGTCCAAATCAAGCTTCTTACATCGTGATTCATTCTGGTTTATTAGTATCAAGAAGAAATTGCCAAATCTCCAAACAGGGTAAACTGGAATCACTTCGGTTAAAAGTGGGATAACTTCTTCATCATAACTCCAATGATATTGATTCAACTTCAGGGTGATTCTACACTGATTTATGAGTCCAAATCAAGCTTCTTACATCGTGATTCATTCTGGTTTTATTAGTATCAAGAAGAAATTGCCAAATCTCCAAACAGGGTAAACTGGAATCACTTCGGTTAAAAGTGGGATAACTTCTTCATCATAACTCCTATGATCTTGATTCAACTTCAGGGTGATTCTACACTGATTTATGAGTCCAAATCAAGCTTCTTACATCGTGATTCATTCTGGTTTTATTAGTATCAAGAAGAAATTGCCAAATCTCCAAACAGGGTAAACTGGAATCACTTCGGTTAAAAGTGGATAACTTCTTCATCATAACTCCTATGATCTTGATTCAACTTCAGGGTGATTCTACACTGATTTATGAGTCCAAATCAAGCTTCTTACATCGTGATTCATTCTGGTTTTATTAGTATCAAGAAGAAATTGCCAAATCTCCAAACAGGGTAAACTGGAATCACTTCGGTTAAAAGTGGGATAACTTCTTCATCATAACTCCTATGATCTTGATTCAACTTCAGGGTGATTCTACACTGATTAATGAGTCCAAATCAAGCTTCTTACATCGTGATTCATTCTGGTTTTATTAGTATCAAGAAGAAATTGCCAAATCTCCAAACAGGGTAAACTGGAATCACTTCGGTTAAAAGTGGGATAACTTCTTCATCATAACTCCTATGATCTTGATTCAACTTCAGGGTGATTCTACACTGATTAATGAGTCCAAATCAAGCTTCTTACATCGTGATTCATTCTGGTTTTATTAGTATCAAGAAGAAATTGCCAAATCTCCAAACAGGGTAAACTAGAATCACTTCGGTTAAAAGTGGGATAACTTCTTCATCATAACTCCTATGATCTTGATTCAACTTCAGGGTGATTCTACACTGATTTATGAGTCCAAATCAAGATTCTTACATCGTGATTCATTCTGGTTTTTATTAGTATCAAGAAGAAATTTCAAACTCTCCAAACAGGGCAAACTAGAATCACTTCGGTTAAAAGTGGGATAACTTCTTCATCATAACTCCTATTGATGCGTCCCTAGGATGCTCTCTGGTTGATGGGAATGGATAGATCCTTGCAAGAACGAATCAGTGACTCAAGTTCTTCAAGGTTTGTGGATTGAATGGTGACACAAGAGGGATGGAAGATCTCTTGATACTCCTAGATGAACAAATCGGATATGACACACCAATTTAGACACCCTTAGGTCTCTGGATACTACACACCAGAACTCGACACACTTTCTAGAGAGAGAGCCGTCAAGGAGAAAGATAACTTGTTGATTAAAAGATGGATGAGTACAATAGGGTTTAGAGACCCATTTAAATAAGGAGAAACCAGAGAACATGCTCTCTAGGGTTTCGGAAATAAGCAAAAAGGAAACTATAGTTTAAGTTTAACATAAGCTTTAAAATGAAATAAAATGTAAACTTCTTTAGCCTTGGACCGAGATAGGGCCTAAGTGATGTGAAGACAAGTTGTGGCCTCGTTAAAAACCTTCCTCCGGAAAACCTCGTGGGACAAAACCAAAAGCAAGGAAAAGAGCACGCACCCCATGTCTTGCCTAGACACTAACTCAGCTTGATGTAGAGATGGCTTGAATGGTGATCAAGACATCTCGGATCAGACCTTGTCCAAGACTTTCTTGTTGTGGATGTGAAGTGAGTAATCCAACAACATTCTCTTTAAGCTTCTTGACTCTGGAACGAGTCATGGGACCTTCAGGAATGGCTAGAGCATCATCACCAGGCTGCTGGTGCAATGTGGCTTCATGTGGCTCATCTAGACTCTCCTTGTTCTCCTTAGTGATCCGGTCCATGATCACATCATCCCCTCCCTCTTGAAAAGGATTTGTCCTCAAATCAGGTTCATCTACAGCAAAAGGAGCCAAGTCAGTGACATTGAAGCTATTTGATACATCATACTTACCTTGGAGATCAAGTTTGTAGGCATTGTCATTGATCTTGTGGATGATCTCGAAGGGTCCATCAACCCTTGGCATCAGCTTGGACTTCCTCTCGTTGGGGAACCTATCCTTCCTCAGGTGCAACCAAACTTGGTCACCAACTTCAAAAGGTCTCACACGTCTCCCCTTGTTAGCTTGCTTCTCATAAAGCTTGGTTTTCTGCTCAATGTTTTGTCTAGCCTTCTCATGGATCCGTTGGACCATCTCTGCTTTCTTCTTGCCATCTAGACTGATCCTTTCACACTCAGGTAAAGGCATTAGATCCAAAGGAGAGGTGGGATTGAACCCATAAACAATCTCAAAAGGTGAATACTTAGAAGCAGAATGCATAGCATGATTGTATGCAAATTCACAGTGTGGTAAGTATTCTTCCCATGTCCTTAAGTTCTTTTTAATGAATGCACGCAGGAGTGTTCCTAAGGTTCTATTAACTACTTCAGTTTGTCCATCAGTTTGTGGATGACATGTAGTAGAAAACAACAGTTTAGTGCCTAGCTTAGACCAAAGTGTCTTCCAGAAGTAACTAAGAAACTTAGTGTCCCTATCAGAAACTATAGTCCTAGGCATGCCATGCAAGCGAACAACCTCTTTAAAGAACAAGTTAGCAACGTGCAATGCATCATCAGTTTTATGACATGCTATGAAATGTGCCATCTTAGAGAACCTATCAACAACCACAAAGATTGAATCCTTTCCTGTTCTAGTCCTAGGTAAACCGACAATAAAGTCCATGGAAATGTCATTCCAGGGATGGTGTGGAATGGGTAAAGGAGTATACAAACCCTGGGATTGGACTTGGGACTTGGCATGCTTGCAAGTAGCACACCTCCCACAGATTCTTTCCACATCTCTCTTCATGTGCGGCCAATAGAAGTGATCCTGCAAAACTTTTAAGGTCTTGGCAATCCCAAAGTGTCCCATTAGACTGCCCCCATGGGATTCCCTGACAAAAAGATCTCTCAAAGAGCAGTTAGGCACACACAATCTATTGTCATAAAACAAGAAGCCTTCTTGTCTAAAGTAATGCCCTGCAGCAAACTTCGCACAAGAAGCATAGGCTTCCTTGAAATCATGGTCAGTATCATACATATCCTTTATCTGCTCAAACCCAAGTAACTTAGCATCTAGGGTGGTCAAGAGAACATACCTCCGAGATAGTGCATCAGCAACTACGTTCTCCTTACCTTGTTTATATTTGATCACGTATGGGAAGGTCTCAATGAACTCAACCCACCTTGCGTGTCTCTTGCTAAGCTTACTCTGCCCTTTTAGATACTTTAGGGACTCATGATCAGTGTGTATGACAAACTCCTTGGGCCACAAGTAGTGTTGCCACGTTTGTAATGCCCTCACCAAGGCATATAGTTCTTTGTCATAGGTTGCATAGTTGAGAGTGGCTCCTCCAAGCTTCTCACTGAAGTATGCTATAGGTTTCCTATCCTGCATCAACACAGCACCAATTCCAATTCCTGAGGCATCACATTCTATTTCAAATGTTTTAGTAAAATCAGGAAGCATAAGGAGAGGTGATTGAGTAAGCTTCTCTTTTAGGCTCTGGAAAGCCTTCTCTTGTGCTTCTCCCCACTTGAATCCGACATCCTTCTTTATCACTTCAGTCAAGGGAGCTGCAATGGTGCTAAAGTCTCTCACAAATCGCCTATAGAACCCAGCAAGCCCATGGAAACTCCTCACTTCTCCTACTGTGGTTGGACTCGGCCAGTCTTTGATGGCTTTGATCTTCTCCTCATCGACCTTAACTCCATCTGCACTCACAACAAAACCTAGGAAAACCAAGTTATCCGTGCAAAAGGTGCACTTCTTCAAGTTGGCATAAAGCTTTTCATTCCTTAAAACATTCAGGACAGCCCTAAGATGATCTAGATGTTCTTCTAAGTTCTTGCTATATACTAAGATGTCATCAAAGTATACTACAACAGAAATGCCTATGAATGATCTAAGAACATGATTCATTAACCTCATGAATGTACTAGGTGCATTGGTTAATCCAAATGGCATAACTAACCACTCATATAATCCATGTTTAGTTTTGAATGCAGTCTTCCATTCATCTCCTTCTTTCATCCTAATCTGATGATAACCACTTTTTAAATCTATCTTAGAAAAGATGCAAGAACCATGTAATTCATCAAGCATATCATCAAGTCTAGGGATAGGGTGGCGATACTTCACTGTGATGTTGTTGATTGATCTACAATCAACACACATACGCCATGTACCATCTTTCTTAGGCACTAGGAGCACTGGTACAGCACATGGGCTCAAACTCTCTCGGATATAGCCCTTCTCCATGAGTTCCTCTACTTGTCTTTGCAACTCCTTGGTCTCAACCGGGTTGGTTCTGTATGCTGGACGGTTTGAAGTGTAGATCCTGGAACAAAGTCTATCTGGTGCTCAATCCCTCTCAAAGGTGGTAAACCAATGGGATTGTCTTCTGGAAATACATCTTGAAACTCCTGCAAAAGAGAAACCATTTCACTCGGATACACCGGGTGTAGAATCTGTTAAGTTCAAAAGAGTTTCTTTAAACCACAAGTAAGATAGCAGATTGTTTAGGTGGAGAGATTCTTTTGATATCACCCATGTTAGCATAGAAGTTTTGGCTGCTTAGTTCCAGCCGGTTTTAGATCAATCTCCTTCTTCTTTTGGAGTTGAATCTGATCTTGTTGTACTTCCAATTGCCACTTCGGTTAAAAACAGGTGGACGGGGTGTCAAGCGGAAAAACACTCTACCGTGTGGTCGGTCTCTGCATTCCCATCTGACACTCTTAAATAGAGTAAGTCCTGCTTTCGAGTGAAAGCCCATCATCTGAAGTAAGCGTCAGGCGTATATCCTCAGAACTTTGGACCTTTAATAGAGAGGTCTCTATACTAGAAAAGAGTATTCCTGTGACTCACGTCTTCCAACTCCATTAGTGTCAATTACACATACTTACACTGCAGAGGATTGCGTTCATCTTAACTTTATAGAATTCTCCCAAATGGCATAAAGGGAGAAAATAAATGTAGCTTGACTTGAAAACCTCCTTCCTTATGGTGCCTTCTCCCATAAACCACGATTTCAGCCATTGTAAACCGGTGTAAGGTGGGATAATGTTTGGAGCTTGAATATCCGGCCTTTTAAAAGTGGAATGATAACCCATTCTCCTTCCATTGGATTCCCATAAGTTTCAACTCGCGTCCTATGAATCCTTGAGGCATTTCATCCACCACCTTACCCAGGACGGTTACTCTCGCTCTACTACTAAGTAGATAGTGTCATGCGGTACCCAACTTATTCAGTGGTGACCAAATCACCGGGTGTAGAAAGAGTTCTCCTACGTTTCATGCTGCATTATTCTCTTCTCAGTTCCGTGGTGTTGTCTATATCGCCTTAGTAAGCATCCCTAAATGAAGCATTGACTATTTGTCTCAAAAGCTTCCCTTGGACTTTCGTCACTCATACAGATGTAGGCATAATCCTGTGTACAAGTGTATTTCCCTCCCTTTGGTCAGACTCTTGTGTCGGTAAAAGAGCTGTGTTTAGTCTACCTTCTTTCACTGCATTATATCCTCCTCCCAATTGACATATGAATTCTCCCAACTTTCTGAGAGAGTCATGACTCTCTTGTTGTGATGGTTATCCATATTGCATAATGAGGCCTCTATTCTCTTGGTCACATTGTGAGATTACAACTATAGACAATCAGCTTGAGCCTCTGGAACTTAAGCAAGCTTTATACCTGTGCTCTTCTTGGTCTGGCGTGGGTTCTAAGAGCATAGACTATCTCACTGGGGTCTGCATTCAATGTTTCATAGATATGAAACAATATAAAGTAGATCCATTCTGGAGATGGGGACTCCTTAGGGGTAAGGTGGGACTTCTCTGTGCGCTTGAAGCTGTTGTGGAAACACTCGGTTCAGAAGCTCATTGTTGCGCTGTCAGATAGAGCTGAATGCCCACTTCCTCAACTAAATATATGAGACAATAAGTGTGTGCTCACACAAGAAGTAGCACTTGGAAACATATGTAGCATCTCTTTTCAAGCTTCAAACAATATATAGTCTGCAAATGACTTCAACAATTTATAGTCTTGGTTCAAATCTCTCTTCGGTTTTACAGAGAACTCACATTATCAGGAACCTGACATAAGGTTGCTTCTCTACTCTTCTGATATGCATAGACTCTGCAATTATGAGTTAGCCAAATCAAGATCTGTAGTAGAGCTTCAATCATCCTAGAAGTAATCCCGTGTCCTCTCAAGAATACAAATAATAATCTATCTATAACGCGAGTGAATATGAGAAATAATAAGAAATAAAAGAATAGATAAGATATATACCATAGAGCCTCAATAAGAGATAATAAGAGCCGAAATCCTTGACAAAGGTCTCGGTTAGTTGGATCCAGGCTTAATTGGCGTGGTTAGAGAACAAAACACAATAATCAAGAAATTATAAGACAGAAGAACATAATAATATAAAATAGATGCAATAATACAATATACATGCATAAATAAATACAAGAGCAGAGTGAGATGAGAGAAGTAGACCAAAGAAAAGTATAACATAATAACAAATCTAGAGCTAGATATATCTATAATAGCTCTCTCCAAATAAATTCACAATTTCCCTTCAATCGCACCGTTTGTTAGATCATTCTGAGTCTTTAGTATTACCTATCACCAACCCAAGATAATGAGAAGACAATATGCTAGTCATAAGAACTCAGTGCGCCAAAGCAACATCTCGATATTCCTTACATAAGATGGTGTAGTGCGCAATGTACTGACTGGACAACATACCATACCAGACTTAAACTTCCATGAGTCTGTTACTATTCCCACGGTCTAAGGGTACGCGCATACCGGTAATCAAGCCTCTTGCCATGTAATTCATCAATAACTCCCAATGGATATTTGACTTTAACGTGATATCCCGGGGGGTGTATTATCTTGGTAACCCTCCTACAACATGACCATTAGTGACAATTGTGGAGTCAACTTCATCTCCCTATAAGGTATCATCCTACTCTCCTTTGGACACTCGCCTATGTCTTCTTTGGCTTCACACTTAGCCTTGATAGTGAGTGTGAATCTGATCCGGATTCCTTGGTGTCATTGATATTCAAGTTAATACTGCTAACTCCTCGATAAACCATACGAATGTCTCTTAGGAGAGTTTGCACATGAGTCTTCAAAACTTCTCCTCCTGAGTCTCTCATAGTTCTGACTTGGTCCACACTCCGTGAGCTCTTTAACCTGATGTAGTCTGCGTGGAGCTCTACTCGTGGTTGCTCTCCACACTTCAATTGATTCCTGGTACTCATCATCATATCATTGAGGTCATGAAGTTACGCCATTCCCAATGGTTCTGGTTGAGTTAGGCGTCGGATACTAATTAGCCCATTCCGGTATAATAGATATAAATGCGAGTCCTGTTCTATAACAACATGAAAAGCCTTCGATGTACAATGCCGTTCGATTTCAATTCTGGCTTTTCTAGAATCTCTCAGGAATACACATCAAGAAGTGCTATCCATTAGCAAATCTCATCCAGGTAACCAAGAGATTATAACACAACGTTAGAGATCACTATCCGGTTGTTTTACTTAAAAGTGGATAATTCTTCATCAGTTAATCCCAATGATTATTGATCCAACTTCAGGATGGATTCTAATCTGATTTATGATTACAAATTCGCATCAATCTATGTATAATGGTAAAAATAGTTCGAAATATTCAATTATAGTATTGGAATTATGCTACCAGGAAGAAATGTATATATATGCATGAGACACAACACGAACTTCATCACAAAAAAGACGGGTTAGAGGTAGGAGAGAGTGCTGAGCCTTTACGGTTAAGGTGAGAGATAAGAGAGAACATGTTGGTTTTATCATTAAGCCAATTGATAATTGGTCAATTTCAGGCTAGTGATTCTACATCATTCTCACCATATAAAGCAAGTCAAAAAAGTGAAAATTAAACTCTTTAAACTTTAACAATTGTTCGTAATTTTCTTATCTTCTGGTAATGGTTTTTTCTAGCACATAGTATCAGAAGATGCCTACCACTTCAACCAACTACTACTACGGTTGTTCATAAAGGATGATAAGTGATTAATATCAAAGATGGTTTAAACAGATGAAACATGGTATGGTGTGATAGCGAGTACATAGAAAAAACGAGGGGCGAAAAGGATTGCAGGACTAAGAAAGGTTTCTCTCGTGCTAGGGGCTGACGAAAATCTGCGCAAAGCCCAGGAAAAAGGAAAGTAATTAAGGAAGACCTTGTCTAAATCTCTTATAAAACACTCAGCAGCCCTAAACAGATTTAGTTTCTTACTGCTTATTTCAAGCATGATAGAGATGAAACACGTATGAAACAAAAAGAAAACAAGACGAGAAAATGAGTCACCTTCCCACCAAAAGTTGCATCTGATACCACTTGAGGCGTCCTAGATCTCTCTGGTTGGAATGGGAAGGATAGACCCTTGCCAAGAACGAATCATGACCTCAAGTTCTTCAAGGTTTGTCGGATTGACATGGCTGACACAAGAACGGATGGAAGATCTCTTGATACTCCTAGTATGGACAAAAAATCGGATACTGACACACCAATTTAGACACCCTTAGCTTCTCTGATTCTACACACCAGAAACTCGACACACTCTCTAGAGGTACAGAGGAGCCGTCAAGGAGCAAAGATTAACTTGATGATTTAAAAGATGGCATTGAGTACAAATAGGTTTAGAGACCCATTTTAAATAAGGAGGGAACCAGAGAACATGCTCTCTAGGGTTTACGGGAAATAAGCAAAAGGAAAACTAAGTTTAAGTTTAACATAAGCTTTTAAAAATGAAATAAAAATGTAAACTCTTTAGCCTTGGACCGAGATAGGGGCCTTAAGATTGATGTGAACGGACAAGTTGTGGCCTCGCGTTAAAAAAACCTATCCTCCGGAAAACCTCATGGGACAACAACCAAAGCCAAGGAAAAAGAGCACGCACCCCATTATCTTTGCCTAGACACTAAACTCAACTTGAAAATGTATGAGATGGCTTTGAATGGTGATCAAAGAAAATCTCGGATCAGACCTTGTTTTTCCAAGACTTTCTTGTGTGGATGTGAAGTGAGTTAATTCCCAACAACATTCTCTTTAAAGCTTCTTGACTCTGGAAACGGAGGTTCATGCGGACCTTCAGGATGGCTAGAGCATCATCCACCAGGGTGCATTGGCTGCAATGTGGCTTCCATTGTGGCTCATCAGACTCTTTTTTCCTTAGTGATCCGTCCATAAGATCACAAGCTTTCATCCCTCCCTCTTGAATGAAATGCATTTGTCCTCAAACTTCACGTCCATCTACAGCAACAGAGCCAAGTCAGGATGACATGAAGCTATCTGATACATAACATAAAAGTCTTACCTTGAGAGATCAAGTTTGTAGGCATTGTCATTGATTCTGTGGATGATCTCGAAGGCAGAACGCGCAGAAGTCCAATAATCATATCCCCTTTTAGACATGGCATCATATAAGCAATATGACGGACTCCTCCGTTGGAAAATGCCGTCCTGCCCAAGACAGATAAGCTATCATCCGTGCATGGCGGGGTGCACAGACAAGAACCAAAAATCAACTTAGCAGAGTGACTCCTAAGACTGTCAAAGAAAGCATAATTCGAGCGTCAACAGCAGAGTCTCCCCGTAGAGCTGGACATACTATACTCACCGATAAAGAAGAGCAATATGAAGGGTTGCTTACTTAATGGCTCTAACTAGTACTGCATAAGCGAAACGCCCATACAACAATACACATACATGATGTGAGCTCTCACACACCAAGGGGATCTATGCCGTATCTTCAACTCTACGCATCTCTTCTTCCTTAGTACATCACAGCGGTCCCATGATCACGAACCATACAATCTTAAGCTCAACTTCCCAGGTTGAGGACTACTGAGTGACACACATATCCATTATCTAATCGTGAAAGTCGGCATCATCTCATGAAAACGCTTCTAACATCAGTCGTAAATATCACTGTCTGCGTGTTTGATTAGGAACACACGTAAGCATATAAATTACTCGAAATCTCCCAAATTCAGGGTAAACTGGAATCACTTCGGGGATAATATGAAAACTAATAACGTAGCCATAATTCTACTCCTATCAATATCTGCATAACTTCCAGTCATGATTATGTATTAACTTTCATTGATTAGATTATACCACATTATTTATGAGGTCCAGAAATCAATATTCTTACATCTTGATTCATTTTATGGTTGATTAGAATCAAGATGAAATTGCATAACTCTACGGACCCCAAACATTTGCGCTCAAACATGCATGGAAGAAATACTTCGGCGTCTAAAAGTGAATCTAAATAACTATCATTCAAGATACATCAACTCATAATGATCTTGACCATGGTACGACTTCTAAGGTGATTAACTGCTACACTGAATTTATCGAGTCCATAACTCAAGCTTACCTTTAGCATCGATGAAATAATTCATCGCGTTTTATTCCAGACGACTAGTATTACTAAGAAATAAAGATTGCAAATCTCCCAACAGAGCTGGAGATAAAACTGAGAATCACTCCTCGGTTAACACAAGGTGGGATAACCTTCATCATAATAACCTCTATGATATTGATTCAATACTTCAGTGATATGAGATTGTACACTACATTTATGAGTACAAATTTTCAAGCTTCTGTACATCGGTGATAGCATTCTGGTTGATTGTGACCAGATCAAAGATGAAATGTAAGAACCTAAATCTCCACAAACAGGGTAAAACATCG
This sequence comes from Moricandia moricandioides, assembly GCA_905132885.1. Lineage (NCBI taxonomy): Eukaryota > Viridiplantae > Streptophyta > Magnoliopsida > Brassicales > Brassicaceae > Moricandia > Moricandia moricandioides. Next base: position 50,926 of record CAJHQQ010003055.1, read on the forward strand.
ATTAATATAACTACACGTCGTTAATTTCCAGTGGCTGGATAAAACTCTTCCCATTTATCATTAACTACGACCCTTATAATATTATAATTCAAAACTTCTGTGAGCGTTAGATTTTACCACTGATTTGATGAGTGCAAATCAATCTTTTCTGCCTAAGACATCGTGACTCATTCTGGTTTGATTAGAATCAAGCTGGAAGGAAATTGCCAAAATCATCACAAACAGAGCTAAACTATGAATTCACGATCGGTGTATGAAATGGTGATAATTCTTCTTCATCATGACTCATAAATCCGCTGTTAGAATCACCCTGAAGTTTGTATATCAAGATTCATAGCTGGGAGATATATGAGAATGCAAGAATGTTATAAAGCGCCCACTGTTTACACCGGAAGTGATCTCCGAGTTGTATAACCTCTAATCAGCTCGTTTGCACGATTTTGCGCAATTTTCTTCTGATTCAAATCAAACCAGAATTAATCACGAAAATGTTAGAAACTTGATTCTGTACTTCATAAATTAGTTGTAAATCACCTTGAAGTGATCAATATCATTAGGAGTTATGATGAAGAAGTTATTCCACTTTTAACCGAAAGTAGTGATTCTCAGTTTACCCTCTGTTTGGATAAGATTATTAGAGCCCAAATTTAATTCATCTGAAATATAATAAAACAATACCAGAAAGTTATTATCAACAAACGTAATGTAAAGGAAAGCTTGACTTTGGACATTCAGTAATATAAATCCGGTATGTAGAAATCTAACCCTTCAAGTGAATCAAAATCAATATACGGAGTATATATGAAGAAGTGATATCCCACTTTTAACTCGGGACATGTATAGTTGATTTCCAGTTTGCCCATGTTTGGAGAGTTTGCAATTTCTTCTTGATTCTAATCAAAAACATATGAATCAAGATGTAGGGAATCTTTTGTTTGGACTCATAAATCAGGTGGATAATCACCCTGAAAGTTTTGAATCTAATAATCAAGGGAAGTTATGAAATCGTAAGAATGTATGACCCATCTATTTACTGAGTGGA